>JAYEPQ010000002.1:62693694-62736194 GCA_036321105.1 Dracaena cambodiana
ACAGGTGGGAGAGAAAAAAGCAGTCACAAGAGAGAGATCGAAATAATTGTGGGTTTACTAAGAAAAATTCTTTTTTTTAAAAAAAAGAAAGGGTGTGCTCAGCGTCACTAAGAGTGATGTGGTCGTTTAGAAATCCCTTAGCTTGCCTGCTCAACTGCACTAACTAAAACAAGATTAGATTAATTAATTAAAATTATTTGTCCCTTAAATAAAAAATTTAAAACAAATTGGCGGGCCGCCCGATTCGTCCGTTTGTCTGTCTGGGCTCACGACATAAATCCCTTCCATGTGGCTCCCACGACTAATTGACTTCCCGCCTACTTATCAATGTTCAAAAATTACGATAGTGCCATTGTTAGTTTTTTTTGGGGGATTATTCTATTTGCAGAACACCCACTAACACACGTTAGGCTGAGTAGTGGGCCCCAGTTATGCGGTTCTTGGCTGGGCTTGCACAAAGGCATCAAACGCTACTACTCCGCGCGATGCCCGTATAAAAGCAATCGTTTTATTTGCATTGACCCTGTACAGATGGTTCGGTCTGCACATGGTGGGAGCATGCCAGCTGAGCTAACTTCCGACTAGTTCACAGAATATTTTTTTTTTATGTTTTAAATATTATATTAATTAGGAATTCTATTTTATGAATTTTATTTATTGTTAGGTCATTAATATTAATTAACCAGCTTCCCTATACATTAAATAATATGCTATACTTAATTAGAAATAATTTATAATTATTATTTATTTATATTTGGAAGATATATGCAATCAATTCTATTAATTTGTTTCTAGATTAATAGGTTCCGGTCATTTTTTTATAATTTATTCTTTTTGGATTGAGACAAAATAATTGAGTATAGAAAAAAAGGAAACTTATAAATCTACCTAGTGGATTATATCCTAACTATCTATTTCTCTATTATATAATTTAAAGATATTATCAAATCAACTTGTTTTCTCTTATCAATTTGTCTAGGTAGAATTAATACCGGATAGATTCATCTTCTCTGTGTATCTACCTGCATGGTATTACAATTAATAAAAAAAAAATATAAGCTCTGTATGCATTTTACTCGTGCCCTTTTCCTTTAGGTTGTGTTTGGATTGAGGGAAAATGAAGGAAAAAAAAAAAAAAAAAGAAAAGGAAAGAAAATGATATGGAAATTGGTTTATTTTATTATGTTTGGTTAGAAAGAAAATGAAGAAGAAAATCTAAAGGAAATTTTAGAAGAAAATAGTTTTTTATGTTTGGTTGCTCAATAGAAAATTAAAAGAAAAATATAATTCTAATTAAACTATAGAAAATTTTAATATTAATTTACATATTATTGATATAATTTTTAATTTTTAAATAATTAAACATATAATAACCAAATGGTCCAAACTTCACAAAAGTTAAAAATATTTTGGGACTAAAATTACAATGAAATTTCTGCAAAAATTTCTCTTCCTTTTTCCTTTTTCTCTCAACTTTTCTTTTCTTTCATTTTCTCTTGAGTTTGAGGAAGAAAAGGAAAAAAAAAAAAAACCTAATACATTTTCTCTCACTTTCTTTCCCTTTTATTTTCGGTCTAATTTTCTCAATAACCAAACAGTGGAAAGCAACTTTCTCTTTCATTTTCTTTTCTTTTCCTTCATTTTCCCTCAATCCAAACACAGCCTTATTGTCTAAGGGTTACTCGTAAATTGTTCAAGGTTAGAAGTTACTATATGAACTTGGATTAGCTTAGAATCCTATTCTGGATCCATATCCTTTTTTATATTTGAATTTGGCTTGGTAATTTTAGCAAATAGAAATTGACATCACTGTATGTATATACAATTTAATAAAAACAGAAGGATATGCAAAATTATCTCATTCTTCTTCTTCTTGGCTTTGGCTTTCTCTACAACTAATTACCAAAAAAAAAAGAAAGAAGAAAGATATGCAAAATTATCTCATTGATCATTTTAATATCAACATTTATCTAGAAGAGCTTCTAAAAGAAGAATCATTTATCTGTAAAATGTATCATTAACACTAAACTTAATTTATTTCAAATCATTGCAAAATTAAAAGAAAAGCGGGATCTATGTACTTTGAAATACTTTAAAACAAAATGGTTTTAGGATTAGAATGCAAAAAATTATAGAAATGGGATAGGGGAAAAATATTTACCTTTACCGTGTGATTCTCTAAGATCGTAGATGGCATGATTCTTCTTCTCCAATGATGAGATTCATGAGCTCCCTTTCTCTCTCTTTCTTACTTGCATTCTCTTGTTGGTGTTTGTGCAGATTTTGGATCCTAGAATCATAGTTGTAGATTTGAATTTAAAACAATCCTAAGGAAAGATTTTATCCTTCTTTCAACTGTCATTACGACTGAGTAAAAATAGATATTTATTTGTTATGGATTGGTTTGTGGAGATTGAACATATAACTTATTAAAAATAGATTAACCTATTAATTATTATAATAAGATTTAAAGAACTTATATAAATATTAAGTATGAGAGAAAAATAGTAGGTCTATTATAAACTAGTCTAGTTTTACCATCCTAAGTATCATATGAAATTTAGTTATTCATAAATAATAAAAAATAAACACAATATGAAAATAAGTACTGAAACATTATTGCAAATTATTAAATAAACAAGTATTATATTAAAATAAAAGTGTATCTTATAAAAACAAGAACTTCGATCTTTCTATGTAACCAACTTATAAGAAAAAGATAGGGGTTTCAAAAGAAATAAATTAGCAGCTCATATTCCTCCAAATGAAAATTTTCCTCTATTTATAGGTGAAAAAGATGGTTACATTGTTTACAAATAATTATGAAGAATTAAAATAAATATAGAACTTGATATGTCTCTAACAACCTGATTTCTCATGATCTTTTTATAATGGCTTGATTGTTGGAATTTTTAACTTGATTTCCTCTAACAGTTCGATTTATCAAGATCTTTTCTATAATAGCCTGATTTGTCGAAATTTTCGATTTGATTTACTCTAATTTCTTGATTTATTAAGATTTTGTCCATAATAAATTGATTCTTTATAATTTTTGATTTGATCTACTCGATTTTATTCCTAATAACATGATGTCATTCTTGATTTTTTATTGATCTTAACTTATTTTTGCATGTTGTAATATGATTTAGCACTTTTGGGCTTTGGGCTTGAAATAATCATCTGTTGGACTTTTTTTTTCTTATTAAAAATCTATATTTTTTTTTTTGCAAATAATACTAAAATACCCAAGTAGCTATATAATATATATATATATATATATATATATATATATATATATATATATATATATATATATATATATATATATATATATATATATATATAT
Organism: Dracaena cambodiana; assembly: GCA_036321105.1. Taxonomy (NCBI): domain Eukaryota; kingdom Viridiplantae; phylum Streptophyta; class Magnoliopsida; order Asparagales; family Asparagaceae; genus Dracaena; species Dracaena cambodiana. The sequence continues at coordinate 62,697,041 of JAYEPQ010000002.1, forward strand.
ATATATATATATATATATATATATATATATATATATATATATTACTGTAGGTGAGCCGCCAGCTCAGGAAAAGTTACGTGAGCTAGCAGCAAAATTATAATGATCCAATGACTTTTCTTCAATTTTTTTACAATTACAATCTCTATCTTCTTAACTTCTTTCAGATTAAATTTCATAAGTTTTAGAGTTCATTTACCCTTTCATCAAGTGCATACAAAATGTTTTACTCATTGAAAACCGTTAATTTTGTTTTAATTTGATGGAGGTTCAAATTAAAACTAAAACCCAAGAAATTGAGTATGAGTGAACCCTAGGGGGTCGAGATCATAATCCAAAAGAAATTTTTTAAAAAAGATTATCGGAGATAATGGAAATGAATTGCAGCTCAGGTAACTTGTGTGAGCTGTCAGCTCATTTCCATTTTTCTCATATATATATATATATATATATATATATATATATATATATATATATATATATATATATATATATATATATATATATATATATATATTATCGGAGCATAAAAATGTAAGAAAATTATTTTTATTAAATACACCATACTTATTTTTTTGCTAGTTCTCGAGCAAAACAAAATCTTAAAAAAGAAAAAAGTTCTAAATCACTTTCATAGGAATCACAATTGCACTTACCTTTTGCAACAAGCCTTTCAAACCCTTGCATTTATTTAGTAGATAAGCATTGTCTCGTGAAGGCTTAAAGTAAATATACCCACAAAATTCGAAGAATGGAGAAAGAAGATAAGAAAGAACCAAAAATGAAAAAAATAAAAAATTTCTCTCTTTTTAGAAGTCCACAACTAGATTTATTAGTAATTATATTTTTAAGTATTGAAGAATCTACTTTCGTAAGTATTATCAAAAACATGAAATCATATCATCCTTGAATAGAAATTAAATCCTATTCTTTATATTATATCTTTTGTGTTTTAGATTATATGTACTTAATGATCATGAGATAATCCTTCATATTGGGATTTGGATTATTTTTCTTTTTTCTACTTTTTTAGAGCATAAATAAATATCTTGTTTAGGCCTTTTAGGATATACATTAACAAATTTTGAGTCAGTGACTCTCAAACAAGAAGACGATGCACTATCAAACAAGAATTTTTTGAACCAGAGTATCTTGAAGTATCATTCAACATGATATCTTTGGGATGAAAGAAGAAAAAGAAGATGACGAGAGTTCCTCGAATAGATTCATCAGACTCTAAACACTTTTTTAGTCTGAAGATTGTGTTTAGCGATATTCAGGGTATCTTCCAAAACACCTGGCTTCAGAAAGGGGTAACAATGCCATTGGATTACCGAAAGATGGCCGGAATCTCCTCTGATGAAGAAAAAACAAGAAATTCTACTGTTGCAGAATCTCAGACTTCAGGCTCGTTCCTTGAAGAGACTGCCTCTGTGCATATGACATAGGAAAATCCTGAAGAATTCATGAAGAGTATGGATGAGCAAGGAAAGATCATCCAGCAACAGCAAGACACTATAAGTGGGATTAGGAGAATGCTCCAATTTCTAATTAGTGAGCAAACAAAGAATAAGGGAGAATCTTCTTTCAAAAGTTCCCATATCCCGAAGAAGGATAAAGGGAAAAGAAACACTCACACTATCAATCTGAGAATTCAGAACATGAAGGCAATCCCCATGCTTCCCTCATAGAAAACTTCCAGAACTAGCTCAACGTTCTTTTTTATAAGAGCAACTTGCAAGAGTTAGGAGTCATAAGGCCGTACTCGATGGAGTGGGAGAATATACATTTCCCAGAAAATTATAGATTTTTGAAGCTCAAGCATTTTGATGGTAAAGGATCACTAAATCACCACTTTTACTATTTCAAGTCACAGATTGGCTATTTGACGGGAAATGACCAAATCAGCACGAGTCTTTGTTAGTACCCTCACGAGTCTAACATTTGAATGGTTCCAAATACTAGAGCTAGAAACCGTCAACTCATGGAGTGACATGGAAATTCTTGACCATGTTCTATGAGGATGATATGGAGATCTCGATGTCAGCATTCCTTACCACAAAGCAAAAGAAGGGGGAGTCGGTTCGAGACTTCATTAAAAGATTCATAAATGATTCTTTGAGATGTCCGCATAGGATGCCAGAAAAACTTTAGTGGAAACTTGTAGACATAATCTCTCTATTAAAGTTCTCGCCAGGATGGGAGCTCTGAAGTCTTATACTTGAAAAGAGCTGTCAACACAAGTCGAAGAAGCCGAAAAAATTGCACAAAGGTTTAAGGCTGAAGAAAGAGGAAGATCAAAAAGAAATAATCCAGAAGCACCGCAATCGTCTTGACCTAAAGGGAAAGAGACGATGGCAATCGATACCCAGGACTAGCTAAACTGCCTCCTACAAGAACCTCTCCTCCATCGAGAGCTCCTCAGAAATAATATTCTTTTAAGGATGAGCATACTATCACTATTTTCAATTTGCTCATGAAGAAGAATATGTCGAGAAGTAGGAAAGTTTAATGATCCCAATTACTATGTATACTATAGGATCGCTAATCATCCTACTAAGAACTGTTATGTCATAGAAGACAAAATTCAAGCCCTAGTGGATGCCAATGTTGTCAAGTTGTAGCCAGAGCAGAAGAAAGTGACAACAAATATGGTGTCTTTCAAATTTGGGAAAACTCTAGCTTAGATAGAATCAACCATTCAAGACGAAGTTTAAACAATTCCTAAAGATATAATGAGGATTATGAATTACGATCCTCATCAATAACAAAATAAAAGATTATCTCCCTTTGAAACGTCCAGACCTTCTCAAGAATGAACATTGGATTTTAAGTTCATTCAAAAAAAGTCTAAGAGAAATGCATGTACCTCCAACATTGTCACTATAGTTCCTGAAAATGACACAGTAGTTCATTATCTTTCAGACTCAACAGAGGAGCTCAAAGAATTATTGACAGTCAATAAAGACCAAGAGCAACCTTCTGGAATGCGTTTGGAAGAGACTACTTGAAAATTACGATCAGGTAGTTGAATCTCAGCTTCTAGAGAAGAGCAAGCAGAAAGAGCTTAAATTTGATAAAACTCTTTAAAACAAAGAAAAAAGAACCAACAGAAAGTTTCAAGAAACCATTCCGGTTTGATGTGTTGGCACAATTAGACAACATTCCCGCAAGTTTCACATTATATGAGCTCCTAAGGCTATCCAAGCAAATCAGAGAATTCTTAAGGGAAGCTCTGCAAGATTCTGAAGTGTTTCTGGTCCAAATACCAGAAACAGCATAAGAAGAAGAATTTTGTGCAGCATGTTATCAAGCTCCAAAGAAGATACCTTGCATAACCTTTTCTCCAGTAGATATGCTAATAAAGAATAACAAGCATTACCGGTCTTTGTACTATAAACCTATAGGGTCAATAGAGATTGATTGAATTCAAGTTGACCTTAGGCCTGCTTTGAGTATAATGCCAAGGAGAGTACTGCTATATCTTGAAGTCGCCATGAATATACTGACATCAACAAACACAACTATTTTCGGATTTAATACTAATTGATGTAAATCCTTGGGTAGATAAAATTGAAATGCCAGATTGGTTATCTTAAAATGGAAGTTACATGCAATATGATAGATACTGACACATTTTACAATCTTTTACTTGGAAGGCTATGGATCCATCTTAACCTTATTGTCCCTTCTACACTTCACCAGTGTATGAAATATGTGGACAACGAAGAAAATGTGAAAACTTTGGTGGCAGAAAAGCAACTCTTCAAAAGAGTTGAAAACTACTTTATAGATACACTGCTATATCAAGACACATTTAAAGCAACTGAAAAACCTGTCTCAGAAGAATCAGATAGCGACAATGAGGCCGATACTAAATCAAGATTCGAAGCTTCGAGATCCAATAATGAAAATTGGTGTGTGGAACCCATTGTAATAAGCCTTGAGGGCCTTGACGTAAATAACACCACTAATTTTGATGGCGAGTGGGTAATTAATAAGAACGTAGAGTTTGCTTACTCGTCTGGTGTTGATTTTAAACTCTCAAGTACTAGTACTAATACGGTTAGTGATCAACTTGATAAAATATACTCCTTAGCATCATTCTAAGCACCCATTTGTTCATCCTTTAGCATACAGAATGATGACGATGGAGATGCAAGTGAAGTGATATTTGAAGTCCCTTTCAAACATAAAGGTCAAAGACCTATATTATTTGGAAAAGAAAATGATGAAAATAAAGAAAAATACTTAGATTTTGAGGAAGAATAGGAAAATCTTGTGTTCTTTTATTATAATAAAAATACCCATAAAATGATGAAAAAGATATGATATAACCTACCTAAAGGTAGAGAGTTGAACTTTGGAAAAGGAAGAAGAGTTATACTTTAACCTTTTGTCCTAAAAGAAAAAAATGACAGATTATTATGATAAAATTGGTAGGGGTTGAGATATGTTGCCACTCTTGAAATCCTTTTAGAAATCAATATGAAGAATTTCAACATAGTCATTCATATGAATCGGTATGTTGAGATTCATATGTAAATGTTGGAGCCATTTTTTAAAAAGTCTCCATTAACACGGTCTCTACATACAAAAAACAAGAGAATGATAAATAATTGCAACCAATCTAAGACGATTCCTGGGCAAAACATCAAAATATGAAATGAGAAGTTCTATTTGAACAACATGAACCTCCAACTGAAGGTAAATTGATTCAAATAAATATGAGTGACGAAACTAATCCTAAACTCATATTTATAAGTGAAAATTTATCTTCTGAAGAAAAAAGAAATGATTTCTCTTATTCAAGAATACATTGATATTTTTTCCTAGAATTATGAAGACATGCCAGGATTAGATGTAAAGTTGGCAATGCACAAGTTGAACATCTGACCAAATGCGAAATCCGATAAACAACAACGAAGGTTCCATTCTGAAATAATGGAAACCATTGAAGCTAAAATCAAGAAGCTAATTGAATAAGGCTTCATTTTGAAGACCAACACCCTGATTGGATTGCAAAAATAGTCCTTGTAACTAAGAAGAATGGGAAAATTAGAGTCTGCATCGATTTTAGAGACCTGAACGAAGCATACCTGAAAGAAAAATTTTCATTGCCAATCATAGATGTCATGATCGACAATACTTGCGGATATGAATGGATGTCAGGATTTTCAGGGTACAATCAAATTAAGATGTATCCCGACGATGAGAAGCATACGTCTTTTTGAATATTACTGGGAGTGTACTGTTATACAGTTACGCCATTCGGCTTAAAGAACGCTAACACCACATATCAATGCATTATGAACACCATATTTCAAGAATATCTGTGGAAGATAGTGGAATGTTATGTGGATGATTTGGCTATCAAAACCTAGAGCAAAGATAACCATCTTTAGGATCTGAGAATGATGCTCGATCTTATGCGGAAATACCAGCTTAAAATGAACTCAACTAAGTCTTTTCTGGGAGTTTCTAGTAGAAAATTCTTCGGATTTTTAGTCACTTTCCAGGGAATTCATTTTGATCTAGACAAGATTAAAGCAATTCAAGACATGTTGTTATCTAGAAATCTCAAAGATTGAGAGGACTACAGGGAACGCTGGCATACATATATAGATTCATAGCAACTTGTTCGGGAGATGTCAACCATTTACATGATTGATGAAGAAAGGAGTATCGTTCCAACTCTTGAAGAAATCAAAGAATACCTCTCGAAGCCACCCATCCTTATAGCTCCAATAACAGGAATACCTTTCTGTTATATGTAAGAGCCATGAATCATTCTTTGGGAGCCTTATTAGACCAAAAGAATGAATTTGGACACGAACAAGCTATCTACTGTTTAAATAGAATGATGATTAGAGCTGAACATCGATATAACTCTTGGAAAAAGAATGCCTAGTTTTGGTGTTTATAGTGCAAAAAATGTGATACTAGCTGGTAGAGCAAACAATCCATGTTATATTGGGAGTTAATCCATTAAGAATATTAATGACCAAACCAGGATTATTAAATTCAAGAATATCTAATTGGGCTATTTTTCTATCACAATACGATATGCACTTCATTCTATAAAAGTCGATTAAGGGTCAAGCTATAACTATTTTCTAACTGAATACCCAATTCTGGCATCTTCAAAATTGTATAAAGACATCCCTAATAAAATAGCTGAAGGAAGCATAGCTCCAGAAGATGGTATTCCACAGGAGACTGCTAAAGCAAATGCTACTATAGAAAAAGTTGGGCAACCTTTCATTGGTGGTGCCTCCAGAATGGGACCAAAAGGAAAGGTGGTAGCAGGAGTGGGGGTTATTTTTGTCTCTCCTTACAACCATATTATCCCTAGAGTATATTCACTAACAGAGTCATGCTCTAACAATATTGCTGAATCCAATGCCTTGATGGTTGGTTTAAAGATAGTCAAATAGTTGGAAGTGAAATATTTAGATGCACATAGAGATTCTCAGCTCATTATCAACAAGTCAAGGGAGAATATGAAGTCTAAAATGAAAATATTCTGCTATATTACTAAGCAGTCACGAAAATGGCTACAACTTTAGCGGCTTCTACATTAATCATGTGCCATGCCACCAGAATAGCTATGCAGATTCACTAGCTTCATTGGATGCCACTTTAGCTTTGCCCAAAGATTCTAGCAAACATGTAATATTGGGAAGCAAAAAATTATTCTGCTTGAAAAATGAACTCGAAGTGGAGTCAAGTTCAGACAGGAAATAAGAAGCACATGAAGTACATGCTCTTGAGTCTGATCTCGAACCAAGAGATTGGCACTTTCCTTATATTGACTATGTTCTTTACGAGATTGTCGGCGAAAAATTCTGCAGTCATCTGTCAAAATAAAGCAGATCCGCGAATTTAGGATTGGAGATCCGCAACTCAGCAGATCCGCGAATCTAAAATTTGAGGTGTTCGCAATCTAAAATTGAGATTCGCGATACCACTCATAGCTTCTGGGGAGGGGTTTAATACAAAATCACCCGACCCGAATAAGAGAGTTGCACCTCGAATCGTGAAACCAACTGCCAAACGAATGCAGCGACATTATTTCGATCGTGGGAATAACTACCTAGCGAATATGATAGCACTTCTCGAGTAGTGGGGCTAACGGTCAAACGAATGAGACGGGGACGTTACCCTTGAACCCCTATAAAAAGCGAAAAAACGAAAGAGAAGGGATCGATCATCTTCTTCTTGAATTACCCCTTATGATCAGAAGTCCAGAGCCTTCTTTTCCTGCCAATTAAAAGAGTTTATGCGGAGTGTTAATGAAGAGCAAGATCGTCCTCCACAGTTACTTCAGAACCCGACTTTAAACAAAGAGGGAATCTATTTTCCTCATCTTCTGTAAACGGAAAACCGTTGGAATTATAATCCTTTATTGAAATATCCCAATAGAGTTATTTATAATTTTTATGGCGAACAGAAGATTGACGACTCCACTGGGGACTGCCAGGTGATTTGGTAGTATCTCAATCCGATAACATTCCGGTTGGCAGCCTGGTCAATTCGCTCACTATCAAGGTTGACCAGGAAAGGTACGAAGAATTCCTTTCTTCCGGCTCCAAGAGCCCTACGTCCTTACGAGGGTGCTGTAAGGTCTCCAAATGATCAATCATTAAGGAGACTTCAAGGGAAATAACTCAACCGGGGGAATTAATAGACCAAACTGGTCCGAAACCGTCTTCTTCACCAACATTGGGCTCTAAGCCAGTTTCGGCTAAGACTCCTGATCTCTCAAGCAAAGTGGATCAAGATCCCCACTTCAACAAGGGGAAACGACCACTACCTACTCCACAGATCTATAACGAGGAGAAGGAGGTTCCTTTCACTCGTACAATGAGAAGGAACCTAAGAAAATGCAAAACTCGTGCCCTTCGCAGGACAGCACAGCAAAAAGAAACCGCCAACTCATCCTCGCAAAGGCCTAGTGTACAAGTATGGAGGCAAAAATGCGATGATACAAAAGATCAAGACGCGGAAGGATTTACTCGCGTTTCCTACAGAAAACGGAGTAAATCCACCAAAGTTATCTATGACTACAAACACAGAGCCTACATCCGCGTCCCTCGTGTTCCGAGGGGAAAGCATGCACAATTGAAGGAGCCCACGAACCTCAAGTTCGCGGAAAGTGTACGATTACCAGGGAGCCTATCTCAAAGGCTAAGACTATCTCACTCACTGTACCAGCAAGGGTGAGACTTGCTCCAAAAACTTTCGACAAAAGAGGGATGCCGGTCCCAAGGCTATCTTTCACAAGTGATGCCGTTACCAAGAGTTCCAATGCAGGAGATCTTCGAGAACTTCTAAGCAGAAAGAGGGAAGAATCCCACGCATCTCACTGCCATTGTGAATGACTGATCAATGCAGTACTATCTCATTATCATTGTTCAGCCCATACTAGACCGTTGGTGTTCCATCGACTGTCAACACTATCAACATCCTCATCCCAACCGGCGAAGAGGAGACAATGAAACAGGCTCGAGTTTTCTAAGCCTGAGTATCCCGAAGTGTCGTCCAATATGATAAGTGTCGGGGAAAAGAAGAAGAAAAAGAAGACGAAGAAAGTTTTCGAAGGAGGTGCTTCCGACTCAGAGCTCTCTTCGGGCCTGAAGGATGTACTCAATGAAGAGCGAGGAGTTTTCCAAAAACTCGACTCAAAAGTGGGATGGCAATCCCGATGAATTATAGACAAATGGTGGGAGTCTCCTCCGATGAGGAAGACACAGCCAAGTCTGTTATGGCTGAGTCGCAAACGTCTGATTCGTTCTTGGAAGACTCCGCCTCCGCATACATTGCCCAAAACAGTACCCCGGAAGAGTTTATGTGGAGGATGGATGAACAAGACAAAAATATCCAACAACAGTAGAACGCCATCAGCGAATTTAAAGACATGTTGCATGTTCTGCTGAAACTGGAAAAAACTGGGTTGAAGAATACATCTTCACAGACACCACCCCATGACCCAAAAACTGACAAGGGAAAGAAGGCAAAAAAAGGTCATATTCTTCACAATAATGAAGAGGAAACATAACATCATGAGGATGAGGACAATCACTCCACGCATCAGAAAGGGAACGCAAATGCTGTCTGGATGGAAAGCTTCCAAAATCAACTGAATGCCTTCATGCATAAGAGTGATTTGCAAGAGCTGGGCATTGTAAGGCCATATTCTGTGGAATGGGAAAGCATACCGTTTCCGGAAAGCTACAAGCCATTGAAGCTCAAATCTTTTGATGGTAAAGAGTCGCCAAACCAGCACCTTTACTACTTCAAGTCGCAAATTGGGCATTTAGCCAGAAACGACCCCATCATTACGCGGGTATTTGTTAGTACCTTAATAGGACTAACATTTGAATGGTTCCGGAGGCTAGAACCGGGAGCCATCAATTTATGGAACGACATGAAAAAAGCCTTCATGACTAGGTTCTATGAAGACGATATGGAGATGTCAATGCCGGCACTTCTAGCCACTAAGCAGAAGAAAGGGGAATTGGCCCGATACTTTATTAAAAGGTTCCAGAATGATTCTCTTAGATGTTCGCACGGGATGCTAAAAAAGACCTTGGTAGAAACCTGTCGACATAATCTCTCGACTAAGGTTCTAGCCATAATGAGAGCAGTGAAGTCCTCAATTTGGAAGGATCTCGCACCACAAGCTGAGGAGGCTGAGGAAATTGCGCAAAGACTTGAAGAAGAAGGAGACGAGGAGAAACAGAGGCGAAATAACGACAACATCCATAGGTCCCGATTCCGGGGATATAAGGGGAAAGAGACAATGGTGGCTGATACTCCGCAGCCTGCAAAGTCTTCCCCGAAGCTCCCTCCTCAAGCACGTATGACTCATAAACAATATTCTTTTAAGGACGAGCATACGAAAACCATCTTCAACCTCCTCATGAGTAAGAAAATACTCAAGCTGCCAGAATCTAAACATCCGGAAGAAGCGGGGGGAGTTAATGATCCTAATTACTGTGTCTACCATAGGATTATTAACCATCCTACCTAGAATTGTTACATCCTTAAGGATAAAATTCAAGTCTTAGTGGACGCCAAGATCATCAAGCTCCAAGAGCACCAGAAAAGGTGACCGCGAATATGGTGACTGTCAAGTTCGGTAAAGCACCCGACTAGATAGAGTCAACAGTTCAAGATGGAGTGCAACCCATTTTAGAGGCACGATGCAGGTCGTGAATTTTGATCCGCATCAACAGCAGGAGAAATGATTGTCCCCCTTTGAAACTGATAAGGGGGAGATAATGTGGGTGCATCCAGATCTCCTTAATGATGAACAATGGACTTCTAATTCATCTGGAAGAAGGCGAAAAGGGAAGATCCTTATTTATAATATCGTCTCCATAATTTTCGAAGATGACGAAGGCATTCCTACTGTAACAGATTCGGAAGAAGAAATTGGAGACTCTCTGGTGGCTGATGCGGATCCTCCTCCCTCGGAGACCCGTTCGGAAAAATATTACTTGAAGAACTATGGCCAGGCCGCAGATTCTCGACCATCTCCAGAGAAGATCAAATAAAAAGAGCTAAAATTTGATAAAGCTCTGAAGAAAAAGGGAAAAGATCCTGCGGAAGATTTATGGAAGTCGTTTCAATTCAACATCTTAACGCAGTTGGCTAATATACCCGCAAGAATAACCTTGTATGAACTCTTGAAGCTTTCTAAATCTACTAGGGAAACTTTAAGAGAAGCTCTACAAGATTCGGATGTATTTTTGGCGCAGATATCAGAAATGATTGAGAAGGAAGAATCTCTTTGCACGACGTGTCACCAGGTCTTTGGTAAAAACGTCCCTTGCATCACTTTCTCTCCGGAGGACATGCAAGTTAGAAGCAATAAGCATCACCACCCTTTGTATTACAAAGGATATATAGGGTCTGCGAAGATTGATTGCATTCAAGTTGATCCAGGCTCGGCCTTAAGTATCATGCCATGGAGGATGCTGCGGTACCTTGGAGTCCTAATGAACAGGTTAGCAGTAACCAACACTACTATCTTCGGATTCAATGCCAATGATAGTAGACCGTTGGGTAAGATAAAACTTAAGTGTCAAATCGGCGTCTTGAAGACGGAAGTCACGTGCTATGTGATAAATGCTAACACATCTTACAATTTGCTACTGGGGAGGCCCTGGATCCATAATAACCTCGTTGTGCCGTCCACGTTACATCAATGCATGAAGTATGTGGATAAAGATGGGAACGTAAGAACGCTGGTTGCGGAAAAGCAACCCTTTAAAGGAGTTGAAAACTATTTTACTGACGCGTTGCTATATCAAGATGCGTTCGATGTCTCGGATCAGCTTGCTCCAGAAGACTCTGATAGCGGTGAAGAGGCCGACACAGAATAAAAATCTGAAAATTCAAAATCTGATGATGTAATTTAAGACGGTGAGCCCATTGTGATAAGTCTTGAAGGCCTTGATGTAAATTATACTGTTCACTCTGATGGTGAATGGGTGATAAATGAAAGTTTAGAGTTTCCTTATTCTTCTGGTGTTGATTCTGAACCTTCAAGTACCAGCACTGATGCATTTAGCGATTTTTTAGATAAAATATGCTCTTTAGCTTCTTTCCAAGCACCTATCCGATCGTCCTTTCACGAACTAAGTGATGACGACGAAGATGCCAACAAGGTCATTTTTGATGTTCCTTCCAAGGATGGACCTCACAAATCCATAATATTCGGAAAGGCAAGTCACAAAAGCAAAGAGAAGTGCTTAGATTCTGAAGAAGAGCAGGAAAATCCCGAGTTCTTCCATTATGATAAAAATTCTCATAGACTAATAAAGAAAATGGGATATAATCTGGCCAAAAGCAGGGGGTTGAAATTTGGAAAAGGGAGAAGAGCAATCCTCCGACCCTTTGTCCCAGAGGGAAAAATGCCAGATTATTATCAGAAAATCGGCAGGGGGTTGGGATATGTCACAACTCTTGAAGGCTCTTCAGGTGAGAGAACCGAAGAAAGGCAATTCGATCATTTATCAGAATCGTCATGCTGGGATTCAGATGTCAGTATTGGCATGATTTTCTGCAAAGTGTCCATGAACATGACCTCTGCGATCCAAGAAGACAAAGACCTAGAGAAAACTTCGCCGATAAAAGATGACCCCTGGGCCAAGCATCTAACCACGAAGTGAGAGATTCAGTTTGAACAGCGAGAGCCTCCAACCGAAGACAAGGTAATCCAAATAAATATGGGGGATGAAAATAATCCTAAATCTATATCTATAAGTGAAAACCTATCCGCGGAAGAGAGAGAGGAATTGATATCCCTCATTCGCGAGTACATCGACATTTTCGCCTGGAGTTATGAGGAGATGCCAGGATTAGACCCAAGTGTCGCGATTCACAAACTAAACATCCGGCCAAATGCTAAGCCAGTAAAGCAACAATAACGAAGATTCCGCCCAGAGATCATGGAGGCTATTGAAGTTGAAATCAAAAAGTTGATTGAGTCAGGCTTTATTCGCGAGGAACAACACCCTGATTGGGTCGCGAATATAGTTCCTATAACCAAGAAGAATGGAAAAATTTGAATTTGCATTAATTTCAGGGATTTGAATGAGGCTTGCCCTAAAGACGAATTCCCGTTACCTATCACGATGTTATGATAGATAATACTTGCGGATACGAACGTATGACATTCATGGATGTTTTCTCAGGGTATAATCAAATAAAGATGCACCCTGATGATGAGAAGCATACGTCTTTCAGAACACCACTCGGAGTATACTGCTATACAGTTATGCCCTTTGGCCTAAATAATACAGGTGCCACGTATCAACATGCCATGAACGTAATATTCCAAGAGCATCTCCGGAAGACAGTGGAGTGTTACGTGGATGACCTAGCAATTACAAGTAAGAATAAAGGTGATCACTTAAAAGATTTGAAGATGGTGTTTGACCTCATGAGGAAACACCAGCTCAAAATGAACCCGATTAAATCTTTTCTAGAGGTCTCCAGTGAAAAGTTTCTTGGCTTGGTCATAACTTCTAAAGGGATTTATCTCGATCCGGACAAGATTAAGGCTATCCAAGATATGCCATCTCCCCGTAACCTCAAAGAGTTAAGGGGACTGCAAGGAAGGCTGGCGTACATCCGCAGGTTCATATCAAATTTGTCCAGTAAATGTCAGCCCTTTACAAGGTTAATGAGGAAAGGGGTATCATTTGTTTAGGATGACGCATGCCGAAGGGCTTTTGAAGAGGTCAAACAATACCTCCGCCAGTGCTCGTGGCCCCATTTTCGGAAATACCTTTCCTGCTATATGTAAGGGTTATGAACCACTCCTTGGGAGCCTTGTTAGCACAGAAGAATGAGTCGGATCATGAACAAGCTATTTATTATCTCAGCAAAATGATGGTCGGGGAGGAACACCGGTATAACCCAGTAGAGAAGGAATATTTAGCTTTAGTGTTTGTAGTGCAGAAAATGTGACACTATTTAGTTGGACAAACCATCCACGTTATATCGAGAATTAACCCCCTGAGAATACTAATGATTAAACCCGAATCATTGAATTTGTGGCTATCCAATTGGGCTATTTTGCTATCACAATATGATATGCATTTTGTCTTTCAAAAATCTATTAAAGGACAGGCCGTAGCCGACTTCCTAGCCAAACATCCAGTCCTGGCATCTTAGAAGTTATACGAACAAATCCCTGGAGAATTGGGTGAATGGAGCCCGATTCCAAAAGTAGACAACTCGCAAGAGCCTCCGGAGGCAAATATAGTCGCGAGAGGTGTATGACAACTTTTCTTCGATGGCGTCTCCCGAATGGGATCCAAAGGAAGAATGACAGCGGGGTAGGAGTTGTTTTCGTCTCTCCTCACAACCACATCATTCCTCGAGCCTACTCATTAACAAATTCATGCTCCAACAATGTTGTTGAGTATAACGCCCTTCTAATTGGCTTAAAAATAGCTAAACAACTGGGGGTCAAATATTTGGAGGCAAATGGAGATTCTCAACTTGTCTTAAATCAAGTAAAAGGGGGAATATGAGGTCAAACATGAAGACCTTTTGCCATATTACCGCGCAGTAATTAAGATAGCCAATGGTTTCGATAGTTTCTATGTCAGCCACGTAAAGCCCCACCAAAACAGCTATGCAGATTCACTAGCTTCCTTAGTTGCTACATTAGCCTTGCCCAAGCATGCTAGAAAGCAAATTACGGTAGGGAGCAGGGAATTATTTTGTCCAAAAGACAAACTCAAACAGGAAATGAGGGAACCACAGGAAGACGAAGCTGATGTTTTCGAGTCAAGTCTAGAACAGAGGGACTGGCGCTTCCCCTATATAGATTATGTCTTTTACGGTATATTATCTGAAGATCCAAAAGAAGCCAGGAAAATCCAAAGAAGGCCTATCCGATTCTACTATAATGCGGAGCTTAAGACATTGTACAGGAAATCATATGATGGAATCTTACTTCGCTGTCTCTCTAACCGCGAAGCTCAAAAAGTACTTGAAAAAGCTCATGCTGGCATTTGCGGAGCACACCAGCTAGGGCCGAAACTCTGAGATAGAATTTGAAGGATGAGATATTATTAGTCTAAGATGATGACAGAAGCGGTTAACTACTCTAAGAAGTGTAGAGCCTGTCAAATACATGCATACTTTATACATCAAGCACCAGAATATCTCCACCCGACGGCTACATCGTGGCCGTTTGAGCAATAGGGTATGGACATTGTTGGGCCAATTTATCCGCCATCAACGAGAGGACACCGGTTCATTCTAGCTATAACGAATTACTTTTCAAAATGTACTGAAGCCATTTCCCTAACCGAAGTAAAGTCATCAGATGTTATTAAATTTATCAAACACCATATGCTTTATCAGTTGGAGTGCCCAAGAGAATCATTCATGACAATGGGACTCAGTTCGTGAGCCAAGTATTTTCCAGATTCTGCAACAAATATAGGATTGAAGACGTAGCTTCATCACCATATTACCCTGCAGCCAATGGTCTAGCAGAAGTTTTCAATAAGACCATTGTAAAACTCCTCAAAAAGTTTGTATCATCCAATCAAAGGGACTGAGATGAGAAGCTCGGAGAATGTCTGTGGGCATATCGCACCACAGTCCGAACCCCCACTAATGCCACGCCCTTTTCTTTGGTAGACGGGTCAGAAACGGTCTTGCCTTTGGAAATTCAAATTCCATCATTACGAGTCGCGTTAACAACTAGGATGACACAAGAAGAAAGACATCAGTAAAGGCTCCAAGAATTACAAGTCTTGGATGAAAGCGTTTGGAAGCTCAACAGAGTATTGAACTATACCAGGTGCGAATCTCCAAGACTTTTAACAAAAAAGCCAAACGAAGAACTTTCAAAAAGGGTGATCTGATCATGTCAGTCAGAAGACCGATTATAACTAGCCAAATCCTAGAGGAAAGTTTCAACCGAAGTGGGAGGGACTTTTTGTCATTGATACGGTTTACTCCAACGGCGCATATCGGTTGGCAAAACCGAATGGTGATAAGATCATGATGCCAATCAACGGTAAATTTCTGAAGAAATATTATTCTTAGTAAAACTGCAGAACACCAGTTGTAATGTGATCTGGGTAGTTCAATGCAAATGATGAATAAAAGCTTGTCTATAATCAGATTTGTGGTTCCAGACTAATGATCTTTAAGTCGCGGATCAAAATTTCCTTTCTTTCAAATTTACCAAGTTAAAAATACCTCTGGCGAATCAAAGTTCCTTTCTTACCAAGTTAAAAATGCCTCTGGCAAATCAAAATCTTTATACTAAAAGTCACTAGACAGTGCGAGTTTCAATCTGATCAGCGAAGTTAACAAGAAGGACTTTCATTCACAGCAATTTCAGGTGCTTGGAAAATTTTGAGTGATTTTAAGATTATCAAGTTAACAGTTACCTCTGGTAGTCAACATCAGAATCATCCATCAGTCACTTTTAGTTATGCAAAAAGAAAGAGCTTCTTTATTCATTATCAGATCAAAATTATAGAGAATTCCCTAGTACTATATAATCAACAAGACTGAATACAAATCACTGATGTTTGCTTCTGTAGCCTCCTCTTCCAGGGATGACTTAAAGGCAGTGGTTTGCTCCTGCAGGCTCTTTTTCTAGAATGACGAACTTGCTTCTGTAGCCTTCTCTTTCAATATGGCTCAGATAAAAAAGTTTGCTCCTGCAGACTCTTCTTCTAGGATAATAAACTTGCTTCTGTAGCCTTCTCTTTCAGCATGGCTCAGATCAAAAAGTTGCTCCTGCAGACTCTTCTTCTAGGATGACGAACTTGCTTATGTAGCCTTCTCTTACAGATGGGTCAGATAAAAAAGTTTGCTCCTGTAGCCTCTTCTTCTGAAAGAGCGAATTTGCTTCTGTAGCCTCCTCTTCAAGGACGGCTTAAGGGCATAAACTTGTTTCTTCTTTCCAATAATGGTTAGGGACCTCCAAGTTGGCTCACCCAGTTGTGATCAATGATGCTAGTGATTTGATTAGTTCAAAACTGGGTGTACCAAATACACACCCCCAAACGTATAACGTGAGGGGTTACACAAATTCAATGCCCTGGTCATTAGCACCCCAACCTTGTGGGATGCTAGGCAAGAAATAAAATAATACCACAGACCCGAAATCTTTTCTCTCATGAAAAATACATGAGACCTTCCAATGCCCTAGAGGTATTGGAAGCAATTACAAGCCCATCGAGTCTGGGTCATTCTTAAGGAGAATAACTACGGTTATCTCCTACAGTCAATTCAAATTCTTGTTAAAAAAGAAAGAAGAGAAGAGGGAGGATGATATTAATCAGAAGAAGAACTTTAGCTTAGTTAAGGAAAATGACTATGGTCAGAAGAACATTTTCGGTGGAACACCCCTCTGGATTGGTGCAATCTGGAGGTCTTGTAACATGCCAACTCCTATCCATCGTCTCGGTTAGAAAAGAAGAAAATATGGCTGCAAAAAATAAATCAACTACAAAATAAAGGAAAAGAAGATAAGCGAGAAGAAACTTTTCTCACGTCAGAATGATCCTTCATGGAAGAAGTCATGTGTCTTATATAGACGGTATAGTAATTATGATCTTTAGTTGGGAAAAAGATAAAGTCGAAATCTTCGGTTAAGATTCACGGCTCAGATCTCAATAGAATTTATTATTTAGGACGTTTAGATCTCGCAGCCCAAAAATCTCGTCATTAATGAAGACGTATAATGCTTGGGATTCCACGCTCGACGGCCTCATCCCAAGGCTCGCAAAAGTCTCTACAAATTCTGAAGAATTTTGGGTTATTCCACGAACTTCCAGGAAGAAAGTCGCGAACCTAAAATTCGCTACCCTCGGGATTCAAGATCGCGAGTTTAATGTGGATCTTGTTAATTCGCGAACCTCCGGAGGTAGAATTGCAAATCTGACAATGACTCATGAAAATCACATGCCTGATACACAGATACCAGAATTGTACGAAGACTCACAAATTTCAAAACTTAAGATGGCAAGTTTATTGTAAACCTTTGAAGACAAAAACAAAGTCATGATTTAAAAGTACAAAATCAAGCTCGCTACAAGAATGAAAAAGAGCTTCTCGAACCCTAAGGAGAGGAGTCTTTACAATTCAATGGTTTAGGAGGGCTTTTATTCTCTCCTCAGCATCGTCAATTTCTTGCTGGATGACCTCATAAGCTTAGACAACAGCTTTGCGACGCAATTCCTTGTCACTGGCGACGACATTCTACGCTGCAACAGCCTCTAACATATCCAATTCAGCTTGTATCGCCTGAAGATCTCTGATTGTATTGCTTGCTGTTGGGATAAGTTAGTGAGAGTCTTCATTGACTCGTCACGTTCCTTGGTGATCTTAGCCAAGAAAGCTTGAGCTCGGGCGATGGACTCTTGAGTCCTGACGATAGCCTGGTCATGTCCTTGACAATTGAAGCAGCAGCCTCCACCTGTAGGGCTAAGGATTGACTGTCTGATTGGCCCTTTTCCAAGGAAGCTCTGTAAGCATTGACTTTCTCCTGGGCCTCCCTCTGGAACCTAAGTTGTTCCTCCTTCAGCTTCTGAAAAATGGCTTCAACTGCCTCAGATTTATTGGCACACCTAGACTTCAATAAGGACTCAGCATGCTTTTGAAGTTAAGTTATCATAAGCCTAAAAGGAGCAGTTTTCCCTTCTCCGCCAATACTGAGTATGCCAGTCAAGTAAATATTGAGGATGTTGGCAAGCGAAGCAAAAGAAGCCCCCTTCAGTAATTTGTCAATGCAACGATCGAGGAAGTGGAGGAAAGTTTCCACCATATCCTTCAATAAATCAACTTCAAAAGCGTCAACCTCTGCATGAGAGGGATCAACACTAGCTGAGGTAGAGACAGTCTGAGCTATACTCTGCTGCACAGAAATGACAGCAACAATTTCAAGAGGAGAAGGACTTCTGGTGGCCTCAGTAGAGCTACCGGCTGCAATATCCTAAACCAAGGTGTTGGCCGGAGTAGCTATGGCCGAGACCGTCGACATAGTAATCTCGGAAGCCACTACCCCTGCAGTATTAACAGCAGAAGTAGTGACTTTGGTCACTTTATTAGCATCAGCTTCCGTAATGATATCATCCGGCGGAGTTACCTTCTCGACCATGCATTCTGAAGCTGGAGTCAAAGCAGGAGCGGTAAAAAGGAAGAAGTTGACAGTTGAATGTTATGGTATCATTCAATAATGGCGAAATTTAAAGAAAAAGATGGATAAAATATAAAAGGCGAACTTGAAGGTTGAACACTGGATTCTCCAGGTCCGTACACCTCAGGTCCGAACATCTCGGGCCCGTACACCTCGGCCCGAACGTCTTCGCTCAAATAGACTACTTATCATGGTCCGATGGAGGGGTGGAAGATCGAAGATTTCTACTGCTGACATCATCATCATCTTCCCAGTCATCTTGATCTCCTGAAGGAGGTGCTACCTTCGGGGAACCTGATGCACAGATCTCCCCAATTATTTGTACTTCATCATCTGCTATAGCTTGATGAACGAGGGCTGCAGGATCCTCTTGTGTAGTAGAAGGAGCAGCTATTTCAACAATAGCCTGGTGAGTGAGTCGCAGAATCCTCTGGACTAGCAGGAGTAGGATCGCTGCGAAAAATGGGTCCTTAATTCCGACGCCTCTTAAGGGAACGGAGAGTTAAAGATGAGTCGTCCTCATCTTTCTCAGGTTCCTCTGTGAGGGTCTCAGAAACCAAACTAGGTGCCGCAGTACCGACTCCAGATGAGGTGTCCTGTTGATCGATATCCTACGGATTGATAGACAAATCACTGAGACGCCTTAGTCTCTTCCACTTATGCAAAAGCTTGTTGGGAGGAGACTACAGTTGAGGAGAAGTCTTCTTCAAAGCTGGGAGCGGAGAAACATCAAGGGAGGCAGGCTGAGTTGATAAGGCCAATACACTATCATCCTCCTCCCCCTGTTGAGTCGCCAGTTTCGACTATCAGAGGCATCTTCTGCCCCGAAATCTTCCATTCCTGCCACTTTCGTGCTGCCAGCCTTCTTCTTCTGAGCATACCAAGCTCTGATCTCCCTCAGATAAGTATAGTTTACGTTGAAGTTCTGAGGAGTGGAATTAGCATTCACAAACCACTTGCAGAAATCGAAACTCATATACGAGTTCGGGGTCTTGAGTGGGAGATCAAATTTAGCCTGTGTTCCGCCTGCGACGAAGTGGAACCAAACTTGAGCTCCTTCAAGAGTATTCCCAACAAAACTTATCTCCCTGTTGGAATTACCAACATAGAGTTGATCATACCCGAACTATAGAGCGAAACGGCTCGGGTAGTAAGGCTCTATATAGCAGTGATTACCTAAACGAAGAACCAAATATCCTGGGCGAATGTTTATCAACCACCAGAAGCACCCCCTAGAGACAGAACTGTGAACTTATTAGCATCAGCTATGTCCGCGAATTGCTCTCCGTACCCAGCATTTGGAAAGTACGGAAACATCTGAATAACTCCAAATTCACAAAGTGAAGGAGGGTCTTGCGGATCGCGGCCATATAGCCCCCTTTCCATTGCGACCTCTCATAGTGCTATACTTTGGGAGCACTTAAGTCTATCTGCGAATCAGCAGGACTCATCAAAGTGGGGGTAATGTAGAAATAACCAGGCCATCAAATAGGTATAAGGGAGTTCTACATGCGGGTTAGGAGTCTTAATAATTGCTTCTCCTTTCTTCCTCTGCTCCTTCTTCATGTTACAGAATTTGTCAGCCAATCTCATCAGTCCACTTAGGATACTGCACACCATCGCGGGCAGCAGACTGAGCCGCCTACCGAATGCAAGTAAGACAGCTGGGTATACGGCCCTAACGACTATGCTTTCCTGTGAAGGAATAACATATTTCTTCAACCATATTATCAAGTAGCCTGCCAAGAAGGCTGGATCAGATAAAGGTTGGAGGGCCTGGTAGTGAAAATTTTCAAAGGATGTTCCAGCCTTGAAAACGTCCTCGTCAGATTCGGCGAAGTAAGCATCTGTTCCGAAACTTGCGATTCTTCTCTCAACCTCCTTTTTAGAAGTTGGCGGAAGGCGAGTGAAATAAGGATTATTCTTTGAAAAGTTGGGCAAAAGGTATTGCAACTTCTTCTTCAACTTCAAATTGCGAGTGCCGAACATGTGGGTGCAAATATGATAATAGCAGAGCAACTCCCAATAAGTGTCATAGACACAAGAATCCTAGGTCTTCAACAGATAGAGTTCTTCCCCAGTAGGGACATACTCTTCATATGGGATGTCTCCCATGGGTAGTCCCAAAATTTCATACATCTCGTGAAGAGCGAAACCCAATTCGCCGCGAGGGAAAAATATTGTACAAGTATCAGGATTGTACAGTTCCAGTAAAGCAAAAAAATGAAACCTGCTAGCAGGAATACCGTGCTGAATAGCCCTGATAACGCGATACAGCTTCGCATGATGAAGCTGATCTCTGAAAGTGTTCAAAAAGAAGTCAGTTAGGATTGCCCACTCTCCTTTCGAAGAGCAGTGAACCCATCCAGGGGGACAAAAGTCTTGAACAGGAAACTCCCCTTGCGCATTGACGAATAGATGTAAGAAAGTTTGTTCGACTATGCGTGTTTTACCTATAGGGAAGTCTTGTTTAAAGGACCCCAGGAATAATCCGCAAAAGTGTTTTCCAGTGGTACGGGGGAAAACACCCTGTGAGCTAAATCCTCCCAATAAGACGCCGTCCTGCACCTGTTTAAGTGCCAGTCCATTCGTTTGGGTACAGAAAGAGATTGGAGGAATAGGAATGGGTAGGACCTCTCCATGTTGGGGAGAAACAAGTAGCAACCTTCAACTTGACGAAGCCACTTGTAATATCCATCTTCCAAACCACTATCGGACACCAAAACGTGGTCCCCGAACAAAAAGGCAGGTTTACTCAGCAAGAATCGATTATCTCATTCAAAAGGAGCATTGGTCATCAGCTCTCGTGATATTGAGCGAGTAGGGTCGAGAATTTTGTTTTCCCTCTCTTGGCTATCGG
Source organism: Dracaena cambodiana (assembly GCA_036321105.1). Lineage (NCBI taxonomy): Eukaryota > Viridiplantae > Streptophyta > Magnoliopsida > Asparagales > Asparagaceae > Dracaena > Dracaena cambodiana. The sequence continues at coordinate 62,718,595 of JAYEPQ010000002.1, forward strand.
ATGTTGTACAATGCGGGAAAACTTAGTCGAATCTGAACTCTTTCTTCCCGTCATAGCCACCCGAGTATCCAAAATAATGATTCTTAGGCCAATGATTCAAAGTGTAATCAACTGCAAAAGAAACATTCAGATTCAAGATAAAAATTAAGAAAGGGATTGCCTTTCGAAAGTGTATTGAGAAAATTACCTCCAATCAATGGTTCGTGCCGAACCACTATCGAACTGGAGGTTACTTGAAGATCTCGATGGCCACTGGTAGAAGTATCTGAGGAGGAAACTTTCTTCGGCATCTTTTGCAGATTAAGGAAATCCTTTACGAGAAGAATCAGAAGCTAAAGGAGACCGAAGATGAGGAGTCTTAAAAACCCTAAAGACAAAACTTGGAGTTCAAATTTCTTGAGATAGGAAAGACCTCTCTCATGAAATCTAGGTTATATAGCAGATGATTTGATGACTGAGATCTTCGGATGGACGTGATCTCTGGCCCAAATCTCGTAAGTACCTTTTCATTTAATGCGGCTCAGAGAACGTCTCAATTCCTACGCCGTATAAAGCGATCGCCTTCCAGATTTTCCGCTACCAAAATGAAAGTTTGCGACCCTAGTATAGAGTTGTGTTCCTTCCAAAATGAAAGTTCGCAACCATAATACAGAGTCGTGTTCCTTCCAAAATGAAAGTTTGCGACCCTAATATAGAGTCGTTTTTTTCCGCAACCAAAATGAAAGTTTGCGATCCTAATACAGAGTCGTCTTCTTCTCCAAAATGAAAATTTGCGACCCTAATATAGAGTCGTATTCTCTTTCAAGAGTTGAAAATTGTGGCCCTAACACAGAGTCGCATTTTCCTTCAAAAGCAGCAACTTCACGGCACTAATACAGAGTCGTGTTCCTTTCAAAATGAGAGTTAAAGATATTGAGACAAAGTCATGCTGCGCTCAATTGAAGAAACTTTTAATATAGAATTGTACTCTCAGAAATATGAAAAATAGAGATTCTAATACAGAATGTTTTATCCAAAGTATTCCAAAACACCTCAAAGAATCGTGAGAGTTTTGAAAACTTTGGAGGGGGTTTTGTCGGCAAAAAATTTTGGAGTCATCTGTCAAAATAAAGCAGATCTGCGAATTTAGGGTTGGAGATCTGTAACTCAGCAGATCCGCGAACCTAAAATTCGAGGTTTGCGACCCAGCTACGACAGAACAGGTTCGCGAATCTAAAATTAAGATTTGCGATACCACTCATAGCTTCCGGGGAGGGTTTAATACAAAATCACCCGACCCGAACAAGCGAGTTGCCACCTTGGATCGTGAAGCCAACTGCCAAATGAATGCAACAACATTATTTCGACCGTGGGAGTAACTACCTAACGAATATGATGGCACTTCTCGAGTAGTGGGGCTAACGAATGAGACAGGGACGTTGCCCTAGAACCCCTATAAAAAGCAAAAAATGAAAGAGAAGGGATCGATCATTTTCTTTTTGAATTACCCCTTGTGATCAGAAGTCCAGAGCCTTCTTTTCCTGCCAATTGAAAGAGTTTGTGCGGAGTGTCAACGGAGAGTAAGATTGTCCTCCACAGCTACTTCAGAACCCAGTTTTAAACAAAGAGGGAATCAATTTTCCTCATCTTCTATAAACGGAAAACTGTTGGAATTGTAATCTTTTATTGAAATATCTCAATTGAGCGTTATTTACAATTTTATGGCGAACAAAGATATTGCAAGAAAATCCCAAAAAACGGCAACAATCTAAAGAAAGGCTGTTCGATTTTATTATAATGACAAAGTTTGGACATTATATAAAAAATCATATGATATAATCCTGCATTGCTGCCTTTCTAACAAAGAAGCCCAAGAAGCGCTGGAAAAAGCTTATAGTGGCATCTGCGGAGTACATCAATCAGAACCAAAGCTCTAGGATAAACTCTGAAGAATGGAATATTATTGGCCCAAGATGATGATAGATGCAGTTGCTTATGTCAGAAAATGTAGAGTCTGTCAAATACATGCATATTTTAAAAATCATATACCAAAATATCTCCATCTAACAACTTTGTCGTGGCCATTTGAAATGTGGGAATGGACATTATTGTGTCAATTTTGCCACCATTAACAAGGGGTCATCAGTTTATATTGGTCATAACAGATTACTTCTCAAAGTGGACTGAAGCGGCTCCCCTAACCGAAGTAATGATATCAGATGTGATCAAGTTCATCAAACATTATTTCATATACCATTTCGGGATACTTAATAACGGACCTCAATTTGTGAGTCAGTCATTCTCCAGATTTTGCAACAAATACTAGATCGAAAGTATAGCTTCATCTCTATATATCCTGTAGCCAATAGTTTAGCAGAAGCCTTTAATGAAACTATTGTGAAGCTCCTTAAAAAGTTCGTTTCATCCAACCAATGTGATCGAGATGAAAAGCCTGGAGAATGTCTTTGGGCATACCGAACTACTATCAGGATGCCTATAAATGCTACACATTTTTCTCTCGTATATGGATCTGAAGCAGTACTTTCTTTGGAGATCCAGATTCTGTCATTACGAGTTGCATTAGTGACCAAAATGACACAGAAAGAGAAGCATTGGTAAAGACTTCTAGAATTAGAATCCCTTGATGATAAGCGTCTTAAAGTACAACAGAGTATTGAACTCTATCAAGTATGAATTTTGAAAATATTTAATAAAAATGTCAAGTAGAGAACTTTCAAGAAAGGTGATTTTTTCCTTTTAATAAGAACACCGATCATAATTAATCAAAAATCTAAAGAAAGTTCCTACTAAAATGGAAAGGATTTTTGTCATTGACGCGGTCTATTCAAATAACGCATACCGGTTGGTGAAACCGAACGACGACAAAATAATGATGCCGATCAAAGAAATATTTTTGAAGAAATATTACTCATAATGTAATGTTCAAGAAATCCATCACAAAAGGTCGAGCCAATTATCCGGTCTCTGACAAATGTTGAAGGAGGTTTTGATGGGCATCAAGAAGAACCCCGAACCATTCAAAAGAAAAATAGATTATATACAAACATCTTATATAATAGTAAGAAGCAATTAAGTCAATAGTTGAGCAGTTTGAGATACATATCCTCTTTAATATCCCTCAATTGCATCTTTAACCGGTACCTCAGAAAAGAGAGTACAAAAGTATCAAATTATTTGATACACATACTTGAATTTTTTTCCTAAACAAAAGAAAAATTCAACACTATGATTTGATCACTGGTCCGCTCAAATGCCGGAGTATATGAAGACCCTAAAAAGATTAATGAATGTGTCTAATACTTGACACTCTTACCGCTAAAACATGACCAATTTGTCCATCAATCAAATGGAGTTCATCTACAAGGAAGGAGTCTATTTCTTACTAGCTCTATCAAAACTTTATATCATAAAGTTCTTTTCAAGGGATTTAATCTTGCAACAGTGCAGTCAATATTTTATGATCCGTTATTTCATTAAATTCTCCAACGGAGTACAGCAAATGAAGATATGTTAGCTCACCGCAAACGTACAGCTCCACACACCAAATGAAAAAGGATCCTACATCTTTATGACTAAGGATAGGAGAAAAGTTTGGCATGTAAAGCCCAAATAAAATTCTCGTCAATGCATCATGTTAGGGGTAAAAGTATGAACTGTTCTAAGTTGTTAAAACTAAGGAAAGAGGAAAAGTTTAGAATGTAAGCCCAAACAAAATTCTCACCAAGCTCATCATGCTGAGTGAAATAATATGATTAGTCTAATACAAATGGCAATTGTAAAGGCTAATCAAATCTATTTATAATTGGGAGTTTGCTAAAAACTTGATGAACCTGTCATGTTAAGCTCCTATTTCTGATAGATCCAAAATTCATTCCACAAAAAATTGTCAAGATAAAAATTACCTCTAACGAAATCAAATCCATTTCCACCAAAAATTTGTCAAGTTAAAAATTACCTCTAACAAACGAAATTCATTTTCACCAAAAATTTGTTAAGTTAAAAATCACCTCTGGCAAAATTAAAGTCCTTTTCACCAAAATTTGTTAAGTTAAAAATTATCTCTTACAAAATTAAATTTCTTTCTACTAAAATTTGTTAACTTAAAAATTATCTCTGACACAATTAAATTCTTTTCCACCAAAATTTGGTAAGTTAAAAATTACCTCTGGTAATTCAAAAAGCTATTTACTAAAGTCACTGAACAACTAAAATTACAACTTATTCAGGAAAGTTAAAGATTAATTCTATCATGTTCAAGAAATTTAATCATTTGTTGCAAGTCTACTTAGGCATTTGCATACTGACTTTATATTGTCAAGTTAATGATTAACTTTAGACAATATGCAAAAGAGAATGTATCAAGTTAACAAATATTTCTGATCATCAATATCAAATTCATTCATAAAGTTAACAACTATCTCTGAATTAATGACTACAAAAGTTTTTCCATTCACGAAAATTTTCCATTCATCATAAATTCAATACAAGAGCTCCTAGGCAAAATATTCAAGTTCCATACAAAAAAAATTAAAATTACTGAATCAAGATAGTCTTGATCTTTTCTTCAATATCTCTTATCTCTAATTGGATAACTTCATAAGCCTGAGCAGTAGCTTGCCTCCGTTACTCCTCGCTGATGATCAGAGCTTCCAATTCAGCTTGCTTATACATGTCAATATTAAAAACACCAGTGACTTGATTAGTTCAAAGTTAGATGTACCAAATACATATTTCCAATGCACAATATGTGAATCCACAAATATTGGAGAATTGAGAAGGGCACTTTGGAGTTACAAAGCTGCCTACAACTATTTTTCATCTTTACCTTATTTATGAAGAATGATGAAATTTGAGAAGACAACAATGCCACATACCCAAAATCTTTTATCTCATGTAAAGCATTTGATGCTTTCCAGGTCACCAAAGAAATGGAAAAAAGTTGAGAATCAGGCGGGTGCAAATATTATTCCAGAAATTCTTAAGAGTGATATCCTGCATCAAATTCAAATCCTTGTCAAAAAATATAAGTGGAAAGAAATATATCACAATAACTGCAGAGACTAATGAGATTTTGATAAAGAAACTTACTATGTATTGAAGCAAAATAATTTAGGAAGGTACTCGCAGTTATAGGAATCTTTCCAACAGGATAGTCCTTCTTTAACAAACCTGGTAGTAGACCAGTCACATGTTTGCCGATGACTATAGAAAATGCTGAGATTGCTCTAACATCTATAATAAGCATACCATTTGGAGGTCTTGTTAAATGTCAATCCATGTTCACTACACCAGTTAAGGAAAAGAGTAAGAAAGAGATTTGGACAAATTCATGACAAAGTTGTCTTTCAAATCCAAAAAGCGGATCACAAGTTCTTGGAGACCTGCGTTTCAAATAAAAAGGATCAACTTTCTCAAGTTTTATCTTCCAGATCCAAAATGCGGAGTGCAAACTCTCATTTTAAAATTAAAAGAAGTTCTTTTTAAGTTCTGTGGTTTAGACCTTAAACATGGATCATGAACCCATGTTTTCAAAAGATTAGTTCTTTTCTTCTTTAATAATAGTCCATTGTGATGAATCACCAAAATCAAACGAGACCAAACTCATTAGCTTACCATAAATCATGGGTTCTTCCCAAGTCACAGCCAGAGAAGAGGTAGAAATGGCTTGAGGATCTTGAGAGCCACAACGGTTTGACTAGAGGATGAGGTTTTCCTCGTCATTTTCTTTATAAAAGCTCTAAAAGAATTAAAGTCAGAAAAGGACAAAGGCTAAAAGAAGAGGAGCTTGAAGAAGCTTAGAGACAAAAAGCTTGAAGAAGATTGGAGGCTAAAAAAGCTCAAGGGCTCGAACATTTCTAAGTTAGAATGACTTTTGATTTGATGCCCGAGATGTTTGGCCAGAAGATTTGATGGCCGAGATCTTTGCCCCAAATCTCATAAAGATTTCATCATTATGAGCACAAAAGTGCTTCGATCTCTGTGCCAGAAAGGCAGCAAAAGTGGCGATACTTCAAATACGCCGCGTAAAATGCAGACTCGCATTTTTAAACGTAGGATCGCATTTTTCTCTTCAAGCACAGACCTGCATTTTTTTACCACATGTTGCATTTTGACTTTAAAATATCAATTACTTCATTTATCCAAAGTATTTCAAAACTCCTTCAAAGCTATGGAAATTTGAAAATTTATATGGGATTTTGTTGACAAAATTTTTGAGATAAGAAAGAAAAAGAAGGATTCACAATTCATGCTAAATTGGCTAACATACGAATCATCTATCATAGAGAGATTCGAGCCAAGAAAAGCTAAAATGCGACTCTTACAGAGTCACGTTTTGTTTCTAAAATATAAAAAGAGTTAAGAAACTCAAGCCACAAAAAACGCGGATCCTCATCAAGAAAGACCCGCGTATTAGGCTAAATAAAGGTTGGCAAATGTGAGCCCCTCAAAGTCTTGTTTTGTCCTCAGAACCTTAAAAATATAAGATTATCCACGTGAACTTTGAGTTGTATTTCAATTAAAATGCAAATCGAATCCGCGACTAAAACACAAGATTGCATTATGGCCCATAGAGTCTTCTAAAAATTACTTCGTTGAGAAGTTAACACATAGATCATCAATTAAAGAGAGATCTGTATTTTAAGCTATCTTTTAAGCTCATGATTAGAGCTAAAAATAATTAAAATGTGGACCCCCAGATGGTTGCGTTTTCAGTCTCAAATTTCAAAAGATAAAAACTATCCTTATTTGAACCCAAACGTGGGTCTAATTAAAACGCGGGCCCCAGAGGGTCGCATTTTCATCACAAAACTTTAAGAGGTGAAAATCACTTTCATTGATACTCAAATGCAGGTCTGAGTATGCCACGCAAGCTACCAAGAAGTAAAACGCAGATCAAAATGATGAGATTCACGTTTCAGTTACGAATTCAGAGGATTAAAAATATCAGTTACAAATCCTGAAGATTTAGTACAAATACAACAGATTAAAAGATAAAAAAATAATCCTCAAATCAATGAGGCCATTAATTAGACGGTTACACCAATTCAAAAGTCTCCAGACCTCTATAAATAACCAAAGACTGGGCTAGAGAAGGGTTACACACATACACACACAATTAGTGAATCAATGGGTGAATTTTTGAATTAATCATCTCCATCTGAGTACTTGTGCTAAAAATCTAAATCTCTTGCATCCAAGAGTTTTACAAAAATTGCCAACTGAAGAACTTGTTTGATGTATCAATAAAGAATATGATCGTCCTCCACGACTACAACAGAACTGTCATTAAAAAAAAAAGAGGAATCACTTTTCTCATCTTCTGTAAATGGGAAACCGTTCCTATTGTAATCTCTATTTGAGTTTTCAATAAAATTTAAATTTATGGCAAACAGTAGTCTAGACAAATGATCAACTATCAAGTTGTTGGCTCCTTTCTTGTATCAAATTTGTAGATCGAACACTTGAACCAAGAGCATCCATATAATGAGTCTTGCCTTGGTATCTTTCTTGGCTAAAAAATGATGATGTACAACATAATCCATGTAAACAGTGATATGTGAGCCAATTAAGTAGGATTTAGGCTTTCGAGTGCAATAATCACAGGTAGGAATTCTTTCTCCGTAGTAGAGTAGTTTAGTTGTGTATCATTGAGTGTCCTACTAATATAGTAGATCACATGAGCCTACTTGTTAATTCATTGCCCTAAAACTACATCGATCATATAATCAGATGCATCATACATAAACTCAAATGGTTAGCTCCAATTGGATGCATGAATTACAGGAGCCAAAATTAACACCTTTTTCAAGAGCTCGAATGCGTTAAGGCACTCTAAGGGACTTCCTCTAAGTGACTTCAAAAGATACATTCTTTATAAGAAGTTTGGTTAAGTGTCTAGTAATCTTACTAAAGTCCTTAATAAAATGTTGATAAAATCTGGCATGCCTTAGGATTGACCTAATGTCTTTGATGGACTTGGGAGGTGAAAGATTGGCTATCAAATTGATTTTTGCTTTGTCAACTTCAATCTCTTTATTCAAAATAATATGTCTCAAAATAATACCATGCATGACCATGAAGTGACACATCTCTCCATTGAGTATTAGGTTCTTCTCTTTATATTACTCCATGCTTTGAGTAGAATTCGAGAAGGCTACTACCGTCATCTTCTGTATTTTCTGATCAAGCACCTACCAACCGGGTCTACAAGCATTTCAATCGGAGTATTCATCCATTCCTCTTGGTAGAAGAATGCGCCACATTCAGAAGTTCATAGGCGATTGGAGGCGAACCATCGACGGAGATCGCTTCTGACCTCTGACGCTCAAGCACTAGCTCATTCCACAGGGACCAACTTAAGATGGAACAAAACATTCGGAAAATGTATTACCAAAAATGGAGAAATCATCCATGAAAACTTTCTAAAATCTCTCTACCATATTGAAAGAAATACTGATCTTGCATTACTGAAAGATTGTAGGAGCATTACACAACCCAAAAGGCATGAGACGATAAGCAAAAGTTCCAAATGGACAAGTGAATGTGATTTTCTTTTGATCTTTGGGAACAATAGGAATTTGATTATAACCAGAATATCCATCAAGAAATAAATATTGCTCATGTTCGGTTAAAAGAAAGTGATATTTTCTTTCTACAGAATGGAGTTTTCGATAATCGATGTATACCCTCCATTCAGTTAAGATGTGAATAGGAACCAACTCGTTGGAGTCAATTTGGATTGCAATGATCCCAGATTTTTTTGGCATAATTTGGTATAGATGATTCCATCATCAAGGCATTTCAGTATATCTTTTCTCACTGCCTCTTTCATGATTAGATTCAATCTATGTTGGGGATCCCAAGTAGGAAATGTTTCCTCTATTAAATTGATTCTATATTGAACTATGGTTGAACTAAACGCTTCGATTTCAGCCATGGTCCAACCAACAGTCTCCATATTCTTTCTCAAAATAGTTAGGGGTTATCTTCTTGACTCTTGATGAGATCAACTGCAATAATGGCAAGTATTTTATTGGCACTTAATTGTACATAATTGAGATGTTTGGACAATGGCTTGAGCTTCTAATTTAGGCACTTTCTCAATAGATGGATGATGTGATAATTCTACTACAAGCACACAGTATTAGTTGTAGCGCAAACAGATCGTTCCCACAGCGATCTAAGATATTTTTACGTTATCACTAGTTCTTTAGTCCAGCGGATTAACTACGGTTTCTAAGTTGGATTTGAATTAATCTAATTAGCTTAGAATATAGAATATATAGAATCCACTAGTTTCCAAGCATGAATTACTTCAATTATCTTCTTTTTATCATAAAAATTTTATCTTTTAGTTTTAATCTTTACTTAAAGTGTTCTAAGAATGTGTTATCAAGTATTGTGTAAGCATAACCATCAAAAATACAACTTTTTTTTTAGAGATAAACTAAACTATTAGATAACTTTATAACAAAAATGAAAAGTAACAACCCTAAACCCTAACTAAGTATAGGCTATCAAGAAATCTAATTCAAGTATAACAAATCAAATCATTAATCTACGAGTTATATTTTAATATTTTCATTGAAAAATCTTATCTTTATTATTTTATTTAGGAAGAAAATATTAGAGAGCAACTACATGGTGATTTCTAATTTCATCTACATCCTAGAGCTAAACTAAATTAGCTACTCCTAGTTCTAATTAGTAAAATTCTATTTTTATTCATGAAAGCAAGAAAATCTAATCTAGAAAGCAAGAAAAATCAATATAAAAAGCAATTAAAATAATTAAATTTATAAGAAAGAACTTCTAAACAATGGCGTACCTCTAGAGCACGGTATTGCGTCGTCACTCCTTCAGCAGACCCTAACTCTAATTTTATTAAACAATTATGAGTACAAAATAACATCATAAAACCCTAGATTACAAAGATACGCCAATATATAGGCTTCAAAGAGTCAAACTCTAATCCGAGTATAAGTGAGAAACTACAAAATTACATCGAAGTTCCGTAAAAATCTCATGACAAGTGCGCCCATTACTACCGCAAAATGGCGGCAAATGCCACTAAATAGCGGCATAATAATAGAATATTGGCTCCCCTTTTCTTCTGCATGAAGGTCTAGTCCTTTTCTTTTGATATATCTATTGTATTGGACTTTAGTCTTCTGTAGCTTAATGATCTTGTAGCTTTGCTCACTTTTAACTCTTTTCTCGACTTGGTTTCTTAATCCGGCTCTGAGTTTATACCATTTTGTTTATAGGAATATGTTTACCTGAAAACACACTAAAAATAATCGAGTTGCATTATTTAAATACAAAAATAGATAATATGGAGGCTATAAATATACACTATATGGTACTCATCACACCCCCACACCTATCTTTTACTAGTTCTCAAGCAAAACCTAAACCTAAAAAAGAAAAAGAAAAATCCTAACCCAATTTCGCAGGAATCGCAATTGCACTTAGTATGTGCAACAAGTTTTTAAACTCCTAGGTTACCCTAGTGGACGAGTTGTGACTCGTGAGGGTTTGCAGTGAATATATCCACAAAATTCGTGAAGAAGTTAGATTAAGGAATAAAGAAAAAAAATAAGGATAACAAAAAATCAAGAAAAATAAAAAATTTATACAAAATTTTTTTAATGATATTTTCTTCAATTAATCTCACTAATATACAAACTCAAGAACGCATTTAGATTATCAATTTTCAAGTCAAGCGTCATATCAAATACACTTATCATTTTAATAAAAAAAATTTAAATCCTATCTTTCAATACCCACTAATAGATAATTCATTGGCTCCTATACATCTAGTGCATGTGTGTAGTCTATTTCGGTTTTGAACTCTAACTCTAACTCATGATTCATCTCTTTTCTCATAATATTTTTTTCTCTTCTTTTTTTTAAAGAATATTTCACCTTTCATGCGTATATTCACGTTTGCTTAGGCGCAAAGCACCCGATTACTCGGATCATACTCTTTTTTTCTCTCTCTGAGGCTATTGCCTTAATACCAAACTCATCCTTTTTTTTTCTCTCTGAGGTTATTGCCTTAATACCAGGCTCACCCCTTTTTTTCTTCTTTTTTTTATTTCTGAGCCTATTGCCTTAATACCAGGCTCACCCTCTTTTTTTTTTCTTTTTTTTTGTTTAGAGATACAAAACTACTCAATCGTTATCATCTTTGTGCTTAACCTAATAAACTATTGTGAAGTGAAAAATAGATGTATACTTACTTCAAAATTATTGTCAGCGGTATTTATTTTTCGGATTTTAATCTTTTTCATAAAATTCTTATTGTATCATCCAATCTACTCTCCTATTAAATTTTAAATCTAAATTTATTTTTTATTTGTAATTAGGTTGATTTATTGAAAAAAATAATTTTTGAATTTTTTTACATTTTTTTCAGACTTTTTCCAGATATTTTAACTTTTTTTTCAAATTTTTTTTTAATTACCCTAAAAACTACCCAAAGTGTAAAATAAAGAAACTAAAAAAAATAAAATCTATAAATAAAATAAAAAATCCTAGAAAAATATGAAGAAAAATCTTCTAACTCACTCTCCCACACCTAAACTCATGTATGCTCTCATACACAAACAAATGGTAGTAAAATAAATATGAAAACTATTGTACAAATATTATACAAATAATTAGAGACATAAAAAGTTACGATCTCAATATTGTCACCCTATTAACGCGTGCAAAGTGGTTATAACCTCTCGATCGCTTCCCACTTTCATAGTATGTGCATTTTAAATGTGAAGTAGGTGCATTATTATATCTTATCACCCTCCTACAAGTCACGAAATTATCTGTTTTTATCTTATGCCGCCCTCATTTTTTCTTTGTCCACATGTAAATATTAATAATTAGATTAAAGAATTATTTATTATAAACCTGCTAATTATCGTTAGTAACAAGCACACATTTAGAAATATTGTGAGGTGAGAAGGGTGCAACATGATTAAGTGAATGTGGTGGTGGCCCTTCTAACTCACGAAGTAATGCGAGTTTCTCTGCGAACAAATCTTTAAAAGTTTGCTCATAAATCAATGGCACACTTGCATAAGTATCATCATACATAGAATCAGTATGTGCCAATTCATCTAATAATATGAGTTCATCTTCGAAAATTTGCCCAAATGAGGGTTTATCATCAGTGCAAGAGGTAGAATGAGAGTGTACAAACTATGAATGATGTTTATCTCAATGAGGGAGCTCATTGTGTACTCATCCATATTGAATATGTCTAATGCTACAGTCATATTCCCAAATGATAGTTTCATGAGGTCACTCTTGCAATCAATTAATACATTTGATATTGCAAGGAATGGTCTACCCAAGATAACGGAAATTTGACTTCGTAGATTGAAAATCGGCTCAGTTTCTAAGACAATAAAATCTACATAAAAGATGAACTCGTCGACCTTAATGAGCATATATTCAACCAATGTGATCTTAATAGGTTGAAGTTTTCCTAACCCCAGTTGCTGATAAACAGTATAAGGAAGTAAGTTGACACTTGCCCCTAGATCAAGCAATATCCTATTAAATGTAGTGTTTCCAATGGTGTATGAGATTGTGGAAGAACCTGAATCTTTGTATTTGATAGGTAAGGAGTTAGAGAGGATATGCGATATATTTGCAGAAAGAAAAACTTTCTCAGGAATGTTTCTTGCTCGCTTCTTAGTACACAAATCCTTGAAAAATTTGGCAAAGTAGGAACCGGTTGTACAATATTAAGGAGTGGAATATTAACCTTCATTTACTGAAATATTTCAAGAATCTTCTCTACTTGCGGTGAAAATTTCCTAAGTCGATTGGAATATGGTACTTTCGGCTTAGGAACATATTCTTCCAAATGAGCATGTGATGGTAATGGAGGTGATGGAGACAGATGTGGAGAAATAGATGGAAAAGATGGTGTAGCCTTCAAAATAGTAGGAGTGAGATCAAGGGGCATGGCCATATTATTGTCCACTTGCTTTCTAGATTTGAGAGTGCAATGGCATTGTATTGGTGAACATGGGATGAAACAAATTAAGATGAGTTAGAGTTGGGGTTCATTATTGGTTGGCTTGGAAAGGTACCTAACAACCCCTCACTCAGCTGTGTGGCTAACTGTCCAACCTGCTGCTCTATATTCTTGATCGACTGAGAACTTATAAGAAGTTGTTAGTCAGTCCGTTGTATAAAGTCAGTAGACACTTTCATTAAATTTTGCATTTATATATCTAAATTAGATGTCGTCTTGAAAAGGTTCTTCACTTTCCCTTCAAGTGTCGTTAACCGTCTATTATAATCATTGTTAGACCACTGCTGTGAATATAATTGATTATGTGCAGGTGGTCTATTCTGATTATTTCCTTGATTCGTAGCATTTGGGTGTTGATATACACCCACGTTTAGTCTTGGGAATTGACAATTGGCTAGAAGCTACATGTTAGGATTAGGGCTCCCCGATATTGCCCTTGACCCCACGAGAGAGTTGGATAGTTCCTCCAGCCAGGATTGTATGTAGGAGCGTATTGATTATTCATGGTTTTTTAATATAAGGCGTTCGCCTGCTTAAGTGTCAGACCCTTGGAATTCACTAACAGTGGACACTCCTCCATAACGTGATTTGGAGTTCCACAATTAAAGCATGTGGGACTTCATATTTAATTGACTTGACCTACTGGTGGAGCACTAGGAGTTTTCAATATCTCAATTCTTCACATAAGGGCTGCAATTTTAGCTTCGGCAGCTAGAGCTGTTGACGCTATGGATCCCACCCTTATGCGCAGAAATTAATGCATTAGGTTTCTCAGCGGGACTCTCTCATTTCATAGTTTTCTATGATAGGTCCTCAAAAAAGTCCCACGCTTCATCCTCATTTTTTGTCATAAACTCCTCATGACACAGACTCAAGAAGAGTTTTGGATGTGTAATCGAGTCCTTCGTACACGATTTGACATAACCGCCACTTTTCTATCGCATGGTGGGGCACTGAGCTAACAAATCTTTGAAACGTTCCAAATATTTCCAGAAGGATTCTCCCGGCACTTGACGGAATTGATTGATTTGATTTCGAATTCTTGTTGTTTTCTGTGTGGGATAATACTTCTTAAGAAATACTGCAATAAATTTATCCCAAATAGTGATTGAATCAGTAAGCATACTGTACAACCACTTTTTGACATTATCTTTGAGAGCGAATGGGATGAAGCGAAGTTTAATTGTGTCCTCTGATAAGTTTTACAGTTTAATCATCATGCATACTTCCTGTAATTCACTGATAAAGAGATATGCATCCTCAAATTCAGAAATAGTGAATTTAGGAAGTATACTGATGTATTGCGGTTTCAATTCATAGTGATTACCTGCTGCGTGTGGAAGCTTGATGCATGATGATAGTGATGTTCGCAACGGATAATATCGATCATGATGGATCGGGATCGGTTGGTCCATCTTGTCTTCCATGAAGAAATATGATCTCACTAATCGACCAAATTGATTACGGGTCCAATGTGGCATGAATCAGCAACCGTGGATGTATGAGTTTCCTAAACTAATGTAAGAAGTGAGTGTGGTGAAGATAGAACGGTGGAAGAGATATGATCAAAGAGAAGATGTGATTCCTATTGTGCCTAATTTTTTTCTCTTTTTTTCTTTTTTGTATTTTTTTTACAGAACCTGGGACCCAAAATATAGAACTGGAGAAAAGGAGGGGAAGAGACTCACAAACTTTGTTGCTAAATAGCGGCAATTGCCGCTGTTTAGCGGTAAAACCCCGGAGTTTGGCTCCCTAGTTGTTGCAATGTTCTTCCAAGACTTTTCTCGTCCATTTTTACTTCTTGTATCTGAACTTTCAGGTCCCTGCACACTCAATACGCATTGTTAACCCGTAAAACGTTAGAAAAAGTAAGAAAATATCGTCGATTCCCACCAACGACGCCAAAAACTCGATGTGATAATTCTACTGCAAGTGCACAATATTAGTTGTAGCGCTAACCGGTCATTCCCACAGAGATCTAAGGTATTTTTACGTTCTCACTAATTCTTTAGTCCTAGCAGATTAACTACGGTTTTTAAGTTGGATTTGAATTATTTTAATTAGTCTAGAATATATAATCCATTAGTCTCTAACCATGAATTACTTCTATTATTCTCTTCTTATCATAAAAATTTGATCTTTTAGTTTTAATCTTTACTTAAAATGTTCTAAGTATGGTTACCAAGTGGTGTGCAAGCATAACGAGTCAAATATATGACTTTTTATAGAGATAAACTAAATCATTAGATAACTCTATGACAAAGATGAAAAGTAACAATCCCAAACCCTAACTAAATATAGGCTATCAAGAAATCTAATTCAAGTATAATCTATCAAAGCATTAATCTATGAGTTGTTATATTTTAATCTTTTCATTGAAAAATCTTATTTTATTATTTTATTTAGGAAGAAAACATAGAGAGCAACTACATGGTGAATTTCTAATTTCATATACATCCTAGAGCTAAACTAAATTAGCTACTCATAGTTCTAATTAGCAAAATCTTATTTTTATTCATGAAAGCAAGAAAATCTAATCTAGAAAGCGAGATAAATTAATCTAAAAAGCAATTAAAATAATTAAATTTACAAGAAAGAACTTTTAAATAATGGCGTACCTCTGGAGTACGGTATTGTGGCCATCACCCCTTCAACAAACCATAACCTAATTTTATTAAATAATTACGAGTACAAAATAACATTATAAAATCCTAGATTACAAGGATACAAACAATATATAGGCTTCGGAGAATCAAACCCTAATCCGAGTACAAGTGAGAAACTAAAAAATTATATCGAAGCCCCCGTAAAAATCTCATGACAAGTTGGTCCATTATTGCAGCCAAATGGTGGCAAATGCCACTAAATAGTGGCATAATAGTGGAATATTGGCTCCCATTTTCTTTTGCGTGACGGTCTATTCCTTTTCTTTTGATATATATGACTGTATTGGACTTTGGTCTTCTGTAGCATTATGATCTTGTTGTTTTGCTCACTTTTAATTATTTTCTGAACTTGGTTTCCTAATTTGGCTCTGAGTTTATGACATCTTTATGTAGGAATAGGTTTACCTTAAAACACACTAAAAATACCCGAGTAGAATTATTTAAATACAAAAATAGATAATATGGAGGTTATAAATATGCACTATATAGCACTCATCAATGGACGCAATTGGGACCTTGGTTTAACACTAAGTGGCTCAAAACAAGGTTCCCATTGGGTAGATGAGAATGATTCATTGATTGATCCAACTCATCAAGGAGCATGATCTTCTCATCAAAATTTTATTCAAGATTTAGGTTGGTGTGATCAATATGTTATCCTCAAAATGTTCACTTGATAACCCTTGGATTTGGTTCACATCTGAGGATTTATCAGATGGATTACTTGATTGTTTCCCTAAATTGAAAATATTCAAGTCAACGGTCATATTCCCAAATGAAAGTTTCTTGAAACCATTACGACGATTGATCAAGGCATTGGAGGTAGCTTTAACCGATCTACCTAGGATGGTAGAAATCTAGCCTCTAGAATTTTGGATGGGTTGAGTTTTGAGAACGATAAAATTTACTGGAAAAATGAATTCTCCAACCTTAATAAGCAAATCTTCTATCTCTCTTAAGAAAGATGAACCTATTAGCCAATTGAGGATAATCTTGGTGAGTTTCAACACATCTACACATAACTATTTGTAGATAGAGTAAGGAAGCAAGTCCGCACTTGCACCTAAATCAAATCGAGTTTTATCGATGATGGTGTTTCCCATAGTGCATGAAATAGTGGGATAGTCAGGGTCTTTATATTTCATGATCATGGAGTTTGATATGATCTCATTGATGTTGGCCGCTAGAAATATTTTCTTAGGTACACTAGTAGCACTCTTTTTAATACAAAGGTTCTTCAAAAATTTCGCATAGGATGGTATTTGCTTAATTGCATCAAGAAGGGACATATTGATTTTGACTTACTTGAAGGCCTTTAAAAACTGCTCCATCTGAGCAAAATTTTTGTAGGCTTGAGCCTACATGGAAATGGGGCACTAGGTTTATACTTAGACTCACTAATATTAGATTCAGATTCACGTTCTTTAGTCTCATCTAAGCAAGAAGAAGATTGAATGGGGTCAGAAGAAGATGTTTTCGATTGATTGGGCACACCAACTTGCTTGTCCACTAATCTTCCGGACCTTAATATATGGACTGCATTGACTTGAGCTTAACTAGAGTAAGTTAGTTTATCATGCTTTGACTTAGATATACATTGACTAGAAAAGATTTCCTTTTCTCTCTCTCCTACTGTATTAGCCAACTGATTTGTATTTCTAATCAAGTTATTGCTTGAGTATTGACATTAGATAATTATCCCAAAATTTTCATGAAGGTGTTTAGAATTTTATCTAGGGTACTGAATCTTTTCTCCTAATCATTGTTAAATCATAGAGGTGGGCATGGTGGATTTGTCAAAGGTTGATAGGAGAAAGAAAAAATGCTGAATTGGCTTGCGGGTTCGCTAAAGTGTTCAAATTTAGAGTTTGGCATGAGCCGGT
>JAYEPQ010000002.1:62746194-62811194 GCA_036321105.1 Dracaena cambodiana
TGTGTCTCCTGAAAATTATGAAGTTTTTGATATTTTGGCCTGATGAAAATCACAAGAAAAAATATATCCTGTGTTTTCAAACATGATCCGTGATCTACTAACTTTTCCGGTGTCTACTTTAGCATCGGAGTTTGTTTTTAGTGCAGGTGGTAGAGTGCTCACGGAGTGGAGAAACTCAATGGCAACAGATATATTGGAGATGTGTGTTTGCTTGAAGAATTGGCTAGACGCAGAAAAAAGGGAATAAAGATCGTCTAATGAAATAGAAGTAGAGACCTCACCAGAAGATGAATGAAAATAGACTTTTATTTTTTCTTTTCAAATTGTAATTTCTACATTTGTTGAGGTTTTATTTATTTTTTTAAATATTTTATGTAATTTTTAACTCATAAATCTCTTGGAAAAAATATTAAGAACAAGTTGAAAGTGACGGATAGGGTCTTCCCCCCTCTCTTCGGACTTTGTATTATTTTTAAAAAGATTTATAGTGCAATTATATCAATGTAATGAGATTTAATATAATCAAATTTTATTTGTACTATCGTTTTTCTTATTAAAACTAATTAAATTAAACTAACTATTTTCCTAAACTAACTTAATAATAAACTTAATATTTAATAAAAAAATTTAAAAAAACGAGTTGGCACGACACAGCCTGGGCACGGCACGTGCCTGGCCGGCCGTGCTGGCGGGCCATTCCCGGGCCAAGCCCCGGGCGGTCGTGTCGTACCCGGCACGGGCCGGGCACGGCCCACTTGCCATCCCTAGTAGATTGGAGGGTTTTGGAAAAAGGAAAAGAGGAGAAATAGAAGGAAATCAAAATAGGGAGTATATCTAGATGGAAAGAAATGGAGAAAAAAGAAAGAAGAAGGAAATCCATTTTCTTTCTCTCCACACCATTTCCTTCCAGAAGAAAGGGAAAATATTTTCTTTCATTTTTTAAACTCCCAAGTGGTTGCGTATGTCTGTTGGGTACTAGGGATGGGAGTGGGAGTGGTCATTGCCTGTCCTATTCAAAATTTTTGAATTAAAAAAATAAAAATTTTATTTTTAATTAAAAGTTTTGAATATGACAGACTAAAAATTGACCCGTAGATATGATCATTCGTATCCCTATGGAGAAGAGGGTCGTTTTTCAAGATGACATGTCGGAGCCTCTGAAGATGGTTCACTCTGTGGTATACCAAGCTAAAGAGAAATAGCTAGCAGCCCGTCAAAAGCGTTGGACGACTCACTTTCATATGCAAGCTAGGGTACCCTTGAGTTGCCTACACTTACTAAGAACATCCCTCGTTGTATTTTAGCTGGAAGCCCTCACTTGCTAGACAAGGTGAATATCAATATGACGAGCAGTTCGCAGCCATACTGCCAGGCTGCTTCATTCCAAGGGAGTGAGGGTTCGAATTCAGTCAGCTTGATTGATAAGCTAGTATAGTCAGCTTGATTGATAAGCTAGTATGACTGTACGTATTATCTCAAAGAAAAATAGTTACTACAACTCGATATTATACCATCAATATCCATTATCCTATCAACTATGTACGCTATATAGATATGGGCAGGAGAGCTTGATTTGCGAGACACTACAGCAGGGATGGAGCCCAAGCCCCGCAGGGATGCAAGAAATCGCAAGAAAGCATAGTGGCATGGGCTATGACAAAGCCCTTGCAAAGGATATTGAAAATTTATTGGGTTGGATAGCTTGATGCTAAACAATTATTTCATTAGAACGACTAGTCTATAACATGGTCGGAATAAAAATTGGTTGGCATAAGGAGTTCTCGTTCGCCATACTACAACTCTGGGCACTAGGACAAGCAACAAATTATTTGTAGTGTTTGTACATCCAAAATCTTTGTATTTTGTAGTGTTTTACTGGCTCTTATTAGGTAGTATTTTGCTTTAGAATTATCGTAATGTTGATTCACGAGTGAGAAACTATATATATGTAATCTATGTGTAGTCAGTTTCGCTAATACCTGATCAATGGAATGCTGGGGATTACCCAACAGTTATGCTCAAAGGAAACAATGTCCACCATGCTCATGCTCATACTCTGGTTATTCCACATGAGGCAAAGCACCTAATGTTAAATACCATACGAAAATTACATAATAAATCTTTATGTTAAATCACCAAGAAATTATATATAAAATATGCGAAAGCGTACCTGAATCCATATCAAATGATCACGTTGTAAAACTGTGCGATTGGCCTTTCAGATTTACACGTTTTCCTAAGAGAACCCTTTTAACTTTTCTCTCTAGTTTCTCTCTGTCGATGGGAAATAGAAAAGAATCAAAGTCACGTGTGATTTGGAGACCATAACCGTCTTTTTATAGACAAATCTGTTTATTGGTATTTCTAATTTAGTCAATCATAAAATCAGAAATTACACATTAGGTTTCTACACATAAAAAACCCAGACCCTATTAGATACATTAAAACCCAACTTAATTAGATCATTTTTAATTAAGTCCAACCATATTAGACAGTTTACAATACATGATTATTTCACATATATGGGCCAATATTGGATAATGATCCAATAATCTCCCACTTGGACCATATATGTAACATTATAATCATGTTTTGCATAATTACTAAATGAGCTCAACTTTACTGTCATTTTCGAAATGTATCTGTAACCAATCCGGTCTATCAATCATACTGACATATGATCAAAGCGGCTTTTGTTACAGTAATCGTAACTCAACCCATCAATAGTCACGTATATCAATACAACTAAATAACATGGATCATGATGTGGATGTGTAGCATGGAAATTTCATGTAATGTGATCTTAACATGCCTATTTCTAATTAGTCCACCCTTAAACCTTATTGAGATCAAACAATATAATAATTCAGAGTGTGAAAAAACAAAACCTTATTTCTGCAGAAAATAATCTTAATACCATAAACTGAAATAACTGAAATATGTCTATATCATAAGAGCATCTTATAATACAAACTCCCACTAAAACTGAATATCATCAATAGACATGACATCCATACAAGTTGTATACTCATGAAACACTTTGGGTGGTAGTCCCTTACCACAATCATGGAGTTTGTTTCTATGTGCTCTATAGACAAATGTCTACTCTGAACTCTTTCTTTCACAACCAGGAACTTGATGTCTATATGCTTCGACTTCGTCGAGCTTCTATTGTTGTTGGAATATAGAACTGCTGACTTATTGTCACAAAATAACTTGAGTGGCATATCAATAGAGTCCACTATGCGCAGCCCCGTGACAAAATTTTACAGCCATATCCCATGATTGGATGCCTCATAATACGCTATAAACTCAGCTACCATAATAGAAGAGGCTATAAGAGACTGTTTAGCACTCTTCCAAGAGACAGCTCCTCCAGCTAGAAAATAGATGTAACCCGATGTGGATTTCATACTATCTTGGCATCCAGCAAAATCAGTCAGTATATCCAATGATCTCAATTTGATCTGACCTCCGATACGTGAGCATGTAATTCTTTGTTCTCTGTAAGTATCGCAAAACCCTTTTGGCTGCTTTCCAATGGTCTGCTCTTGAATTGCTTAAATACCTGCCCAACATCCCTGTAACGTACGTGATATTGGATGCGTACAAACCTGAGCATACATCAGACTCCCCACTGCTGAGGCATAGGGCATCTTCTGCATTTTCTTTTCCTCAAAATCATTCTTAGGGCACTGATTGAGACTAAACTTGTCTCTCTTAGCCACAGGGGTATCACCTGGTTTACAATCTTACATGCCATATCTTTTACGTAAAGCCCTTTGCGACAAGACAAGCTTTATACCTTTCCACATCGCCTTTAGAATCCCTTTTGGTCTTAAATATCCATTTGCAACCAATAGGTTTCGCTCCTTCTGGCAATAGGATAAGATCCTACATGTCATTGTCCTTCATGGACTTTATCTCCTCATTCATTGCATCTATCCACTTTTGAGAGTTAGAACTTTCGATGGATTGACGGAAGTTAATCGGGTCATTTTCCATCACTCCAACGTCTACCTCATATTCTTGGAGAAATACAATGTAATCATTTGGCAATGCACTTCTCTCTCGAGTGGATCTCCTTAATGGCATAGGTTCTTGAGGTGCCAGAGTTTGTTTTTCTGGAGCAATCTTTTGAACGGGAGATTGTTCGACATTGTCTTGATCTATTGTGTCTTGAACAAGGTCAGGAATGGAATCCTGATCAATGCTAATAACACCTGTGGGAATATCAACATATTCCTCTTCAAAGACAAAGTCCCTACCTGTATCTCCTCCCTCAAACTCGATATCCTCAAAGAACCAGGCATTTTCCGTC
Organism: Dracaena cambodiana; assembly: GCA_036321105.1. Lineage (NCBI taxonomy): Eukaryota > Viridiplantae > Streptophyta > Magnoliopsida > Asparagales > Asparagaceae > Dracaena > Dracaena cambodiana. The sequence goes on from JAYEPQ010000002.1 coordinate 62,750,516, forward strand.
TCGAAAATCAACCTAGTCATGAGATTATAAAACTTGTACCTCCTGGATCTTTCAGAGTATCCAACGAAGTAGCAACTAACCGTTTTTAAGTCCAATTTTCTTTCATTTGACCTATAAGGCCTTGCCTCAGCTGGACATCCCCAAACGTGTAAGTGCTTAAAACTAGGCTTCTTTCCTGTCCATAGCTCATAAGGGGTTTGGTAGTCGTTTTAGTTAGAACTCTGTTAAGAATATATGCTGCAGTCTTAAGTGCTTATCCCCAGAGTGATTTAGGCAAGGTAGAATGACTAATCATACTCCTCACCATGTCTTTGAGCGTTCTGTTTCGTCTTTCAGCAACACCATTCATAGTGGGCGAACCCGGCATAGTGTACTGTGGGATGATACTGCATTCCTTTAGAAATTTAACAAAAGGTCCTGGACGTTGTTCACCTGAACCGTCATATCTGCCATAGTATTCACCACAACGGTCAGACCTGACGTTTTTTATCCTTTTGCTGAGTTGGTTCTCAACTTCAGCCTTATAATTTTTTGAATACTTCCAGTGATTATACCTTTTCATGAATGGGATATAGATAGCCATATCTAGAGAAATTGTCTATAAACGAGATAAAGTATTGTTGACCATTCTAAGCAACAGTAGGAAATGGTCTACAAATATCCATATGAATAAGTTCTAAGACGTCCAGAGTCCTGTTGGATTCAAATCTTCTTTTGTTGGTTTGTTTTCTCTTTATGCAGTTAACACAAATATCAAAGTCTGTGAAATCTAAGAGATTAAGAATTTCGTCTGATACAAGTCTCTCAATTCTCCGTCTAGAGATGTGACATAATCTCTTGTGCCATGACGTAGCCGAATTCTCATTGGTTAATTTTCTCTTTACACCTCGAGTACTTAAATGCAGAGATTCATTAAATGAAGCTATTGTGTTAATTGAATATAGATTATCATAACTTGATAAAGAACCGGTTCCAACCAAATTTTAATCATGAAACAAACTAAATTTTCCATTTTCAAATGAAAAAGAAAAACCAAATTTGTCCAAAGTAGAAACAGAAATCAAATTCCGTCTAAAAGACAGTACAACAAATGTCTCATAAAGATCCAAATAAAATCCAGTCTTTAACAATAATCTAAACTTTCCAATTGTCTCAACTTGAACCTTCTTGCCATCACCCATATAGATATATCTTTCAACATTATTTGGTTTTCGGCAACTCAGACAACCCTTTCTTAGCATGCCAAGTGTGATAGTTACTGCAATGCTTCTTTATATGCCCTTCAACTCCACAGAAGAAGCAACCAATACCTTCCGATTGAATCGGTTTCTTTTGTTGTTACTTTTGAAGTGTTGTATTTGCATATTCCTTATCATTTTTTCTCTTTTGTTTTCCCTTGTCCTTAGAGGTTGAGCCTAAGTGAGCACTCTCTGTCTTTTCCAGCTTCACCCTATCTCCTCTTGAACATAGAGTGAGATGAGCTCATTCAGAGACCAAGTCTCTTTCTGACAATTGTAGTTCACATTAAACTGATTGAACTGAGTGGGGAGGGATATCAGAACCAAATGCACTAGCAAGTCCTCAGAGAGTTCAACCTTAAGTGCTTTCAGTTTTGAAGCCAGATGAGACATCTCCATGATGTACTCTCTAATATTCCCTTTACCTTTATACCTCATTGAAATAAGATTTGTCAAGAGCGTACCAATTTTAGCCTTTTCATTCTGGACAAACATCTTTTCAATATCCGTAAGGAACTCCTTAACCATAGTAATCTTTTCAGATATTGTGCCCCTGAATGCTTCTGGAATGACTTTCTTCAACTTCTCTCACCTCTCAATGTCCCTCTTTGGTTCAGAGGAACTTTCAGCAGTGAGAGGTGTGGGAGAAGGAGACCTTAACGCAAAATCGAGATCTATGACTCCGAGAACAATCAAAAGATTCTCTTGCCATGACTTGAAGTTAGAGCCATTTAGTATAAGAATTGAATTGATGTTGGCACTAATATTGGCAGAATTTTGTAAAGCTGAATCTAGAGAACAATGAACAAAAAAATAATAAGCTCGCATTAGTTCATTAACAATATAATAATAATAATTTCAAATAAATGTAAACCCCATCTCAAGATATCGGGATTCCATCAATATTTTATCTTTAGACAACAATATTAAGTTCTGAGTAATATCTTAGTGTAGTAATCAAATACTGATGATAAATAACATACCAAACAATAAATCTTCCTTTGGGCCGATTCATTGTTCACATGTAAACCAAATAATCACCACGCATTTATTACCACAGGTACACATGCAATTCTATTAAATATTAACCTTCCTTTGAGCTGATTAATATTCTTATAAGTTACATGTACATAACATTTTATATTTCAAGATAAAATCAATTTCAACAAGAGAGGTCACTTTGGCGACATGTTGCTTCAATCAATCTATTTCAAAATATATATTCAAAATATAAATATTTGAAATTAACATTATACCGGTTCGATCCTTAAAATTGTCAAAAAAAATGACCTTAAGAGAAAATTCTTTATGTGTATACATATTTTTTAAAACAAGCCCAAATCCAAAATAAAACCTTAATAGCTTTTAATTTTTTTTTTTTTATAGTTTCCTTAGGTTGAGAGGAGAGTGATATTCTCCTTCATTATCCAGGATGATGCATAATAAGAATTAAACTAAAAAAAAAAAATCCAGGAACAAAGCAATGACCAGATTAACAGAATACCATATCAAAAAAAAAAAAAAATTTAAATAGTAATCCGATTTTTTTTTTTTTTTTTGATGATTCAACGTAAAAGGGCTCTAATACCATTGTTAAATACAATACGAAAATTACATAATAGATTTTTATGTCAAATCACCAAGAAATTATATATAAAATATGCGGAAGCATATCTGAATCCATATCAAATGATCACGTTGTAGAGCCGTGCGATTGACCTTCCAGATTTACACGTTTTCCTAAGAGAACCCTTTTAACTTTTCTCTCTAGTTTCTCTCTGTCGATGAGAAACAGAAAAAAATCAAAGTCACGTGTGATCTGGAGACCATAACCGTCTTTTTATAGACAAATCTGTCTATTGGTATTTCTAATATAGCCCATCATAAAATCAGAAATTACCCATTAGTTTTCTACACATAAAAGGCTCACACTCTATTAGATACATTAAAGCCCAACTTAATTAGATCACTTTTAATTGGGTTCAACCATATTAAACAGTTTACAATACATGATTATTTCACATATATGGACTAATGTTGGATAATGATCCAACACCTAATGCCTACGCTCAATAGCTGCTTGACAATGTAGCATCTTGGGTGGGCAAACCTAATGCCTACGCTCAATAGCTGCTTGACAATATAGCATCTTGGGTGGGCAAACCTAATGCCTAGGCTCCAAAGTTGCTCGACGATATAGCTTCTTTGATGGGCAAAGCACCTGACAAACAATGACAGTGAGTTGCCTACGCTTGGCAAGGCTGAGATTTCATGTTCTCTGCTCTATCTTCTAATATTGCCTTAGATGTTATTAGAATTAATGTGACTCGTCCGATTCCATAAAATTGTAATGCAAAGATTTGATCCTCATTGCTACAAAAATATCATGAGTTGGTGAGATCTAATTCCACATCTTTTTGCTACCAAACTCCACATGTACGTCTATGGACATTAGGGATAAAAGTGGAGGAAAAAAAATCATCAACGAAAGCATCACCTGCGGGGAATTCTAAATGAGCACCATAATTTTCTTTGTGAGCCCCAATTTCTTAGTGAGCACCACATGTTTTTGAAACATGATCATTTTTTTCTTAGTGAGCACCATACGTTTTCCAACTTTACCCTATAACCACCCAACGAAACCCACTCTTAGAACTTTCCGCTCCTCCTCCTTCTCCCTTCACTTCCCCCCTTCGACCAGAGTTTTGCCCCTTACGACACTCGTGAAATCCCAGACGAAGTTTTCTAATGAGTTTAAAAAAGAAAGTTGAAGAGTTCTCACTAGGGAAAACAATAAAGGAAGTGGAAGGAATGGTGCTCACTAAGAAAGGGGTTGAGAATTTTTTTGTCAATAAAATCCATGGCACACTTGTAATTATTTATACGTTAGAAAAATATGGTGCTCATTTAGAATTTCCCATCACCTACATATTCTAGCAAGGAAAGTACTTTAAATTTATCTATTTATTTATTGAGCTAAATTTAAGTTGAATACCTCAAGCTATAATCAAAATTCCGCACTTCCCTAGGTCTACCAATAAAAAAATTGATAAGTAAGATTTTATTACATTTTTATGCTCATATTTATCTGTGTTTTGTTATAAATAAATATGTTATTCGGATATTTTATTATGTTTTTCAAGGAAATATTTTTTCAATAAAGGTAAAGAAAAAAGCTCAAAAGATGATTTTTACATAGCCAAAGTCCAAAAGTCCAATAATCCTATTTTACATCATGTGAAATCATGTCAAGAATGGTGGAAAATCATTAAAGATCAAAATAATGAAAAAAAGCGATCAAGTTGTTACCTAGGAAATTAAGCAATTGAATACAAATCAAGTCAAATATGTAATCAAATCTACCTGTTACAGAAAAAATCTTCACAAATCAAATTTTTAGTGACAAATCAAACCAAATATCACATGCTACTATGAAAAAATCATGACAAATCAAGTTATTATAGCAAATCAATTCAAATATTTATTTTGATTTTTTTCTACCACTTTCGTAACAAATATAATTACTACCTCTTTCCCCTATAAATAGATGGAAAATTCTTGCTTATAAAATACACCAATTTTTTTTTTTTATAGAAGTTCCTCGTGTTGTTTGGTTAAATTCTTGTCGTTCTTCATCAAATTTTGTAAGTTTATATTTTAATAAAAAAATCTTCTCATTCTATAATTTCTTTTGATGATTTTCTTCTTTATATATTTTATTTATTTTGTAAATAGTTAAACCTTTTATGTTGTAGATGAACTTAAAAGTATATTATGCTTAAATAAATAATCTCTCATATCTTAGATATCTAAATTAAGATAAAAAAAAATAATGTTAATGTTTACTTTATATATTACAATATAATTTGATGGATTATTTATGTCATCAATAATATACTTAGGAGTTGACATATAGATTATCATTTTTCATAAATTTATTTATCAAAGATTTCAGATGTTTGTATTTATTAATTAAAACTTAGACTAATAGCTCATTGTGAATATTTTATAATTTATGCTTTTGTAGTAATTAATTGATTGATATAAGTTATAATTTAAAAAGTTGATTAGGTACTTTATTTTTGTTTACGATAATGTTAATCAAACAACCATTCATATTATCTCTTTTTCAATTTGCCTAAATATAATTAAAAACTAAACTAAAACTAATTTCCTATCAACCTGCATAATACTACAATTCGACACTATATACTTGCACTAATTATAATTTACAGATCAGAAATCAAAAGATGTTTCAGTACACAACCTAGGCGTTGGAGGCATTACTAAATTATATTTTCTGTCTTTGCCTGTTCATTCTTTTCCTTGAGCAACTTGCAGCAGATGGGGCTCATGTCAAAGGTCTAACCAAACACACAAATAGACAGAGAATCAAGATTTGACTATTACACCAATCCATGGTAGTTCAACTACTAAAGTGGTATAATGAGAAGTCCCGCATTAACAAATGGATACACAAAGAAAAGATCCAAGCCCTGTATCCTCCCACTCACAATGCAATGCTCACCTACGCACATATGTTACTTAAAAGCAGGTCACTTTCCAACCATACCTATAACTGCACGACATAGACTTGAAGATGATCAGTCGGAAAATTCTATTTACACACGGAACTTTACTCTTCACTCACGATTTTAAAACTTGTAAATAATTATAAGTTTACTATTTATTTTTTTTACTAAATTACCCTTTTAAACCACAAATTAAGAATTTTTAAAATTTAGAAATACAACTCATCGTTTTCCTCCTCTATTTTTTCTCTAGAACCTTTAAAAATATTTTTTAATAGAATTTAATAGAACCTTTAAAAATATTTTTTAATAGAATTTAAAAAATACATCTCCCACAAATTAATTTAAAATTTGACTTTTTAACCTCTTAAATTTTTTAAATTCATGTTCCTAAAAAAATCTGGAGAAATTTTAAATTCTTCGAATTCACTGTAACAAGTAAAATTAGTGTTTGAAGTTTTAGTTTGAGTTTTTTTCAATTCAAATGGAAAATTTCAATATACAATTGGTGTCGGATGATAAATCTAAGTTACAATTTAAATTTATTCTTAGTTTTTTATGTGTATTTGTTTGCAATTTATTATTATTTATGATTTTTTTTTAGGGAGACGTCGACTGCTGGTCGAGTTTTAATATCCGACCAAGTGATTCTTTGGTCGGATATTAATATTCGACCAACATATTTTTACCTTGGCAATTAATATCCGACTCGAAAAATTTGGAATCGGACGACATAAGGAGTAAGGAGATAGAGAGAAGGAGGAGGGTTAAACTTAGAAAATTTTTTGGATGCATAGAGTAAATTTGTGACATTTCAAAATGGAAGTTTGGTGTAAAGAGTATTCAGGGCGTCAAAAATAAATTGCAGTGTGTAAATAGAATTTCACTGATCAGTCTGGTGGTGGTTCAGGTATGTCCTCCTTAGAACACACAGCAACAGTGTGTACAAGATCGATACCGAGCACGCATCTCTGCTAAATATGCACCACCACATAAGTGGCTTTGGGAATACATACACGGTTATCGATTCAATACCTGATGATGCTACCAACCTTTTCGATCTAGGACCATGCATCTTCACTGCTTTTCTGTAGGAAATGGTGAGCAGGAATCTCAATAGAACAGGAGAACTGGCCACATTGCCCGTACATGTGTGATGTGTTGCAGGGCAGCATGGCCCCTAAAAGTTTGAGTACAGTCTCACTTTAGGGCCTTTCAAATTTGATTAAATTATATTTCGAAAAATGCCTTTAGAGATTGAACCGAAACAGCAAGGGTTAAAACTGCATTCATTTTCTGGCAAATATCTGCAGTAAAAATATGTCCCTTGAATTCAGCATTAATGTAAAGTAGAAGTAAGGGCACAAAGTAACTCCGTCAGTACTGTGCTTAAAAATTTATTTTTTCACTGTCTGTCTCAAGCCAGGATAAACGAGGAGGGTTGTGGTAGTCCGGTAACAGCCAACGTAAAACATTATCACATATTATGACATGAGCCAAAAAGAAACGTCGTTCAAAAAAATAAGTATAGCAGAGATGCGCATGCTCCACTGGATATGTGGCAACACTAGGAGAGATAAAGTGAGAATTAACGCTAGAAGAGATAAACTGAGAAATAAAGATATTCGTATTAAACTAGGTGTAACTCCCATCGATGAGAAGATGCGAGAAAATTGCTTACGATAGTTTGATTATGTGCACCATAGACTTAGATGGAGGTGATACGAAAAGATATAGATTTTAGAGATTTAAATGAGGAGATATTACTTGATAGAAATGAATGGAGAAGGACTATCAAAATGATCGATCCGACATGATTTTTTTTTGGTTCATGTAGCCTACCCCAAATAATTAGGATAAAAGACTTAGTTGTTATTGCTGTTGTAGTAGCAAGGGCACAAAGTAGAAGACACAATTGAATGCAACATGGTCTCAAACTGTAAGACTGCCTGCTAGAATTTTACAGGATACATCAAGGTGAGGAACGGCAGCCCAACTATCATGTGATATCACCTATTTAGTATGAACCTATTTATCTTTACTTCTCTACTAAAGAAATGTTGCACAAGGATTATTTTTTTTTTTTTTTTTTTTTTTTTTTTTTTTTTTTCTCTTGTGCTATTGTTCACGAAATGTTGTTTCTGCCCTTTCATTTACCTTTTTTGGATTTTATTTGAACTCTGCTATTCATCTCACGGCTGTTTGCCAGCGGTGTTCTTGGTATGTTGGGGGCCAAATCGTGCTTTTTCTCCTTCGGAAATTCTAAGTGAGCACACCACTTGACTAAGAGACCACATATTTCTTAGTGACACCCTCCCTTGAAAAAGAGAGAGTTTTTTTTTTTTTAGGAAGCACACCCCTTCTTCCAAGACGGTCTCTCTTCTTTTCTCCTCAAATCCATCTCCTTTAAATTTAAAATTTTATTGACTTATGACACATTTATCATCATCCCTAGCTTAGTGTGTTCTCTTCTAGATTTTAGTGTTGTCCATCTTTCTAGAAGGATAACTTCGTTGATATTTGTTTGTGGTTGTTTGTCGTGCCTTTGTTTTCTATAGCGAAGAGAGGGTGGGTGTCTATAATTTTGGGCTACCCACACAATACTCCCGCAAACTCATTGCCCACGTCATAAATTACCCTCATCAGTTAAAAAGACATGTGAAGCGTTTATAATGCAAACCTCCAAAAGGTATATTAGGTTTCAATTGGGACCTGTCTGTATCACACACTCATTTTTGGTTTGCTTGACACGTGTCCATCTACATTTGATATTCAATATATCATACTTAAGGTTATAAATATAGGATAAGGATTTTCATATTAGAGGATGATGTATCAGGGATATGAGCTAATGTTGGACTTTCTTAACATGATAGACCTCCAAAATGATAACATACTCCAAAATGATAACATCGGGCAACATATCGTCCTACCATTGATATATCAGAAATATGAGCTAATTGTATTAATTAGCTCCGAATTCATATTCTTTACATGTCAGTTTGCCGAATAGGTGTACACGAGTTCAAATAGTTTTAAGATGAAAGAAATGTTCAAGCTCAGCTTGCCAGGGTTAATAGGAAATAATTGTTCAACAAATAGTACGCTGTGAGTTTTGAGTAAAATGTCCTGGAATCCAACTACCAAGGCTATCAGAACCAGTGAATCGAAGCCTGCTTTAGTACATACATCCAATGTTTTAAAACCTATATTAATCGGACGAGTACTCGAGCTCGCTCAAAAAAACAAGTCGAGTTGAGAGAAATCGGGTGAGTTTAACTCAGACAGAACGAGTAATCAGCCAACTCGGCAATATACTCATCCTCGTTCTGAGTTTCAGACTCAATCTGTTAAAAACTCGCTCATTTTTTTTTCTTTACTGATTTTTTCTATAAATTTTTTTTCATTCTTTTCATAAATATGCAATCTTTTTCAACTAAATTTTTTTTGTATTTTATTTTCCTGCAATCTACTTTCTGAATAATAGGATTTATAGAAGGGCCAACTTTCTTTCTGAATTAGAAATATTTTTCTGCAATCTCTTTTTTATTGATCCAATTTTTTCCTCTACTGTTTTTTTTTTTTTGGCAATTTGAATGAGAAAATTGTAGGATAGATAAAGAGATGAGATGAAAATGGAATTATTTTCATAACAAATTATAAATTTGATTACTTGAAAAATATTAATAAAATTAAAAAAAAAAAAAAATTCAAGAAAGGTGCACTGAAATTTCAGTAAATTACACTCATGAAACTATTTTCACATTAAATTATAGTAAATTACAGAAAATTACAACATTATTGATTTCCACTTAAAAAAAGATAATTAGAGTTTTAAATTTCTAAATATTTTATTAATTGTTGATACATACTAAATTATTATAATATGTATCATAAATAACTCTAAGATGATATTGAAAAGATATGAAATTTATTTTATAATATTTATAATATTTTGATTTTAAATATTGAAGTTAAATATTTTTCTATGATAATTTTAGTGTGTGTATATTGAAATATTAATATTTCGAGTTCTGAACGAGTACTCTACTCGCTATCGGACCAAGATAGTAACTAAACTGAGTTTTAGAACATTGTATAAATCAACCAAAAATTACCCTTCTTAATGTGCTTACACCCTTAAACTCATTTGAAGTAGTAATTTGTACCTTATACATCATCGAAAATTAGCAAATGCTGACACTCAATCCATGTCTTAATGTGCTATTTACACGACTTAATTCTCCAAAATAACAATTTGTATAATATCTTAATATCCAGATACATCATATAATTATATTTGAAAAATACACAAGTGATGACCCTCACGTGACTATGCTAAAGTTCTACTTGGCAGACACCATCTACATTTGTATATGACAATTTAAATCAATGTCTCAGCTAAGGATAGTAATAGATGCGTCTTGAGTCAATTTTTGACTCATTCTATACAAAATTTTAAATTAAAAATGAAATTTTTATTGTTGTAATTCAAAAATTTATATAGAGAGGATCAAAAATTGACTATTGGACGCGTCAATTATCATCCTGGATTCTCTAACACCAAACAAGGTGTAGATCATGGTGAATGAAGCAGATCATCCATAGGCTGAGGCATGGAAAATTCAAAGTGAGTGTCATATCGGTGTAACCTACAATGTAAACTGAGCGGATACAGTGTGGATATTGATATTAGCATGTTTATATTCGTTTTCTTCTACCGGTTATGAATTAGGATATTACTCTGAAATTTCAATCCATATTTGATAAAAGAGAATTTGAATTCAAATGGGATTATAATTAGTTACAACAATAGTTTTGAAGGGAAAAGTGATAACTTCAGTAACTATGCCTAATACCGCCCAAAAAATGTTTCATAATGCGGTATGAAATATTAAATATACTTTATTATTAATGTTGCCATGCATAGTCCTATGTATTTAGATGTTATTCGAATATTTTGACACCTATGCGAATATGTCAGATACAGTTATGATCATCCACATTCATACAATAGTTTCATATAGCAAGTCTATGAGCAACCATATTCATCAAAATATGAATAAATATGGATCGATTATTTGAGTTTACTTGCATCCCCTATATTACAAGTGCCAAATTTTGACATGTCCTAAACAAATTTTTTTAATTCAAAATTTTATATAGGAAAGGCTAAAATTTGGCCCGTGAACGCGTCTATTACCATCCCTAGCCACACTGTCAAAAAAATCGCTTTAACATATGCATGATACTGTATTAACAGAACCTAAATCATAATGCCGTTACATTAGGCCAGGTATTAAAATGAAGTATGATGTTCTTTTTCTTTAATTTTGTTACTTGATTAGAATTGTGAATTTAAATCACAATATTTTAATTTATTTTTCTTTGGTCTTCTAACAAAACATGTCATAGGTAAGATGACAACTTAGTAGAACACATTAGATAATTGGAAGGATTTGATAAGCCAAAGTAAGAGTATGCTTTAAAAAAAATGAATTAGTTGTTCAATAAAAGTTAAACAACCAAAGTCAATTTGACATCACTCTACCTTCATGCTTCGCAACAACGCATCATATAAACTTCAGGGAAAAAAAAAAAAGAAAACTAAATTGATTTTTTTCTCTTTTCACTGATCAGAAAAATGCTTATTTATTACAAATTCGAATATGTTACAATAGTAAAGAAAATGTATTAGAATGGCAATGGATGTTAAATGACTTGATCATTTATAGCAGATATCCTTCTGAGTTGTAATTTACTATAAATACGGGAAATGCCTACTGTATAGGGAAAAACAGTAGGTTCAACAATAGAATCATTTGAGAAACTAAATGCACAAAATGGCAAAAACTCACCAAATAAAACAAAATCAGATAGATGAAACTCTCCCTGGTGGTATCTTGCTCTCCACTTCGCCTATTCTATGTGGTGGCCAGATTATGTGCGTTGCCCTCCCTCCTACAAGGCCCAGAGGAATCTGCAACAGAAACAAATACTACTAGTTAAACTCATAAATCGTGATTACAAAGAACGTATGGACCGTGATTACAATTTCAAACTATTTGATCAATGAAGTAATACTAAATAGGGGTATTTACTAGTTTGTCCATCAAATCTTTATATATTATGATTTAGTTCCCCAAATCTTCATATTTAGTATTTAGTCTCCCAAATCTCCTAAGTTACTACAATTTAGTCCTCCTTCCCAAATCCTCCAAATTTTTGACCTGATATTACTATTTTACTCTTCCTTACTCATTCTTTCTCTTCCTCCTCTCTTCTCCACCTCTCTTCCTCCTTTCTTCTCCTTCTTTCTTCCTCCTCTCTTCTCCCAATGAAAAAAAGAGGAGGAAGAGAGAAAAAAAAAAGAGAAGGAGAAAAGAGGAGGAATAATGAAGAAAATGAGAAGAGACGAGAAAGAGAGGAGGAGAAGAGAGGAGAAAGAGAAAGAATGAATAAGGAGGGATAAAATGGTAATATCAGGTTAAAAATTTGGGGGATTTGGGAAGGGAGACTAAATTGTAGTAACTTAGGAGATTTGGGGGACTAAATCCTAAATATGAAGATTTGGGGATTAAATCATAATATATAAAGATTTGAGGGACAAACCAGTAAATACCCCTACTGAATAATCGTATCAAACTTGTTTGATTATTCACTATTATCATCATCATCCAAGCCAAGCCTTTTAATGTTAAATTGTGCTGACTTCTGAAGGCAAATCTCCAGCCGAGGAGGCTACATGAAAAGGTTGGCTATACATTTTATGGTGTCAAAACTAAGCCCCGAATCTTAATTTAGCGCAAATTCCTTGGTTAGGTAAAGACGGGCAGGAAAGGCTCCTGTTAACTTCAGAACATTGTGTAGGGTAGTTAGACACGACCATTGAAAGAGTGGAAATGCACAATATTTGGTGAAAACAGCATAGTTCACTCAAGATCAAGCTCAGGAGCTGTGTGCAGCTAAATGCCTAAGGTAGGTTAAAGCTGTCCATGAAATGGAGAGGAGTGAGTTGGCCATGACATAGGTATACAGGTCTACTACAGTTGAGCAGCGGATAATTTATGGTCCTTTTTAATGCATAACCTGATGAGCGATGTAGTTGGAGAACTAAGAGAAGCATTGTAATGAAGAAATCAATAAATACAGTTCATGAAAGAATAGGACAATCACAATGAATGAACTTATCGTTTTATTTTTATTGTTAAACAGCATAACTTGATGAGCCATGTTGCTTGAGAACTAAGAGAAGCTTTGCTACGATCATAAGTATCTAGGAACAAGCAAGGAAGAAATCTATTGATATAGTTCACGCAAACATAGGAAAGGATCACAAGGAATGCATATATTGCTCAGCACTCCTAATTTTCTATGTATAGCATTGGTAAAGGCCTAAAACGCTCAGATATTTTGGAAGATAAGATTGTCTTGCATATTTTTATATTACTATGCGAGTTATTTTACAAATAACTACTTGAATTAACCTCTCCTCCAAAGTACTCAGCTATTTACATAAAAAGCGGTAATGGTGGAGTACAGGACACAAGAACTGTGCAAAGCAACTCAATGCTTTAATCTGTAAGAGAAAAGGGGAAAACATTTATAATTAATCATAAACATAATGATTGAAAATTTTAGTTATTTCTAAAACTAGCAGAAGTTTTGCTTATCAGCTTAGAAGCTACTCAACAATGACGGGAAAAAAAAAAAGAACATTTATGCGAATGCATGCTTAAAAAGGCATCATTTAACAGAAACAAATGGAGGGAGGAAGGAAAGAGAACAGAGGAGTGTATCCCGTTTTCTCACTGTTTCTGCCCGACCCATTCCCCTCCTGTGTTTCGTACTCCAATCCTAACCTCCTCAACTTTCGGAAAGAATGGACTTCTTCAAAATATTTAAGAACTAAACTTATCCTGCAGTTACATTACTTGGCCCAAGATAAATCCTTCTCGAGGACCATTTCAGAACCCATCCAACGGACCAACGCCAGGACTCAAGAGGCTTCATTTCTCTTTAAAAAGAATTTTAAATCCAATTACATAAGAAATAATTTAACCCTTTCACCTATTGCCTTGAAAATTATTTTTTCAACACTGCAGAAATGGTTGAATATAACTATCATGTATTCTTTTAATGAAGCCCTAAGGTTTTTTACGAGGCCAGGCGCACGGCTGCCCCCCAGCCTACTACCGTTCCTCAATGTAGAAGGACCAAATGCTTCGAAGTAAATGCATCCATAGTGGCAATAAACATGTGCATACCATTATCAAATTTGATATTTGACGCTGGCATTATCAAATTTGACATTCGACTGGAACCTCTCCTTATCACCACTTTAGCATCTCAATGTTTCCATCTCCTTTAGAAAGGCACATGATGTTTGTTCTGGAGAGCTTATTAAACCGCATATTGTGGGACACTAAGATGTTTATTAGGTATTCTAGACCACTGCATATGGACATGCGATTGAAATCAAAGGAATGCGCAAACAAAAGGCAAAAAAGGTTCAATTACCAATAATAATATGATCATAGGTTAGATTTTACAAGTGATTCAGAAATTAATGTATAACTATATAGGTCTACTTGGAAAGATAACTTCAATCTAGTGTTCAAAATTACATAATCAAGAAAAACACTGAGACTAAACTCTATACTAATCTAGAATATAAATGTTACCTAAAGATAGATAATGGAAGAAAAACGGTTGATCTAAAGCTTATAGAGGGAAAAGAAGGAGGTGGGGCTTGCAGAATTAGGTTTAGACATATAGAAAGAAAACTAACCAAGGAAGAAAAGGGATGGTGATAAACTGATGATTAAAAAATCACAGGATCAAAAACGACATCTTGCAATCTTCATCCATTTCAGAAGCCCATTGCTTATAGACACCACCACTCCATGATTAAAAAAGTTCTCTTGGGATAATACAACTCTGTTAACAAAGTACAAAAATCATGGTAATCATGTCTAACTCTCAGTAAAAGAGTCACTGCTGATCTATGATAACCGAGTTAAACAGCCTGATTTAATAAAATTACTGTGACTACTGCTTCTTATCTGAGTTGCATCATCATCCACTTTTTTGTGCTAAAGATATAGGTGAAATTAGACAATAGTAGAAGCATGTGATATTGTTAGCAACCAATGAGGTTTGGGACGTTGTGGTGTTCCAGTGCTTAACAGAAAGAAGTATAGGAGACATCTTGCAATCTTCATCCATTTCAGCGGCCTACTGCTTAAAGACACTACCACTACATGATTAAAAATGTTATCTTGGGATAATATAACTCTCTTAACAAAATAGAAAAATCATGGTAATCAAGTTCTCAGTAAAAGAATCACTGCTAATCTAATAAAATTACTAAATTGCATCATCGTAACCAAGTTAAATAACCTGATTTAATAAAATTAATATGACTACTGCTTCTTATCTGAGTTGCATCATCATCCATTATTTTTACGCTAAAGATATAGGTGCAAATTAGCCAAAAGTAGAAGCATGTGATATTTTTAGCAACCAATGAGGTTTGGGACATTGTGGTTCACTAGTGTTTAACAGAAAGAACATATAGGAGACCCCAACAGAGCATGATCACCTAAAACTCAACTGAAATTTGCAGCCAAAATATTTTAAGTAAATCGGACAGCTTTTCTTGGAAATGAATGGAAATCTACTTTCTACCTGCATAATTTAAAAAAAAAAAAAAAAAAATCTTGTTATCCTTTACAAAATAAGGTTTGAAATCTCAAATTTGGTATCAGATTATTTGTTTGGCCAATGGTAACCATACTAGTAGCATTGAAAATATCATGAAAATATCAGCAATATTGGCAATATCATTACCATATGCTAAGATCTATATTGTATCAGATACCTCAAAATTGAATACTAAATTCTTCGTATATATCAGTATCAACTGATATCTAAAACCTTGATAATAAGTATTACCAGTGGATAAATGTTAAACCAAACAAACAAGTATCCAAATTTTTTTGCGGATGGCTAGACAAATCCAAGTTCAAGACTATTGAAGACCTCAGGCTCAGGTACTTTAATCACAACACATTCTACTTAATTGTTTATGTCCAAGTACTGTTATGCTCATCTTTAGTCCTCATTGTTGTATCAACAGCTGCCATATCACTTCTCCTCCTCAATTGCCCATACACAATCCATCTCAATCAGCTGTCCCACATTTTTATCCACACTAGGAGCATACTTTAATTTCTTACACATGGATCCATGGGCATACATCCACAAAACTTTCTATCTCTATACATATAATGTAAACTTGAATACAGAAAGCTAGAAGATAGACATAATCTATGCAAAAACTAACATGAATCTTGTACATGACCTAAACCAGTCAGAATAGTTGGCATATGATACTGACAACTACAGACTACAAATATCCATGGTGAAACAGGACAGAAGCAATTGATGATGTCATGTCTCTTCAAGCATCCTTAATTGATGTTCTATTTTTGTCAAAATAACCTTAATATAGCCTTAGCTATCATTGTCTCTGAGGTGGATAATGATTGTTAGATTATTATTTGTATGGTTAACTGAATTTAGACCCATTAAGGATGCTATCCTTTTTATAATCCTATATAAAAGACTATATATATATGTGTGTATGTATGTATATATATATATATATATATATATATATATATATATATATATATATATATATATATATATATATATATGTGTATGTATGGTTAACTGAATTTAGACCCATTAAGGATGCTATCCTTTTTATTTTTTATATTTATATATATATATATATATATATATATATATATATATATATATATATATATATATATATATATATCACTAAGATTGATTTGTTATTCCATAATAGGGAATCAGAGCAATGTTATAGGATAAATTTCTCAAATCTCAACCCTTCACTCAAATATTATATCTAATTCTAATCATCCACTAAAAGAAAAATCAGTCACCACCTCCTCCTCTCCCAGCCGTCGCCGCCACCTCTGCCGCCTCCGTCACCTCCACTCCTGCCACAGCCACCCCTCCTCTTCCTCGGCCGCGGCTGCCTGCAGGCCTTGTTGGAGCCAGCATCAGCCCCTGTCAGGACGCCTTAACCATTGCCTTCTGCAGACTTGATGCAACCTATTATCAGGTTTTGTTTACCTACTATTGCTCCTAGCAATATTATCGCTATTTTCTAATGCGCTTTTTTCTTGTTACTCTGCTGAATCCACCCGATACCTGGTCAACTCGGGGTCAAACCAACCCTTTCATGACCAAATCAAGGTCAAATCTGCTCGTTACTAGTCAAACTACATAGGAAAGGATCACAAGGGATGGATATATTGCTCGGCACTTCTAATTTTCTATGTATAGCATTGGTAAAGGCCTAAAACGCTTAGATATTTTGGAAGATAAGATTGTCTTGCATATTTTCATATTACTATGCAAGTTATTTTACAAATAACTACTTGAATTAACCTCTCCTCCAAAGTACTCAGCTATTTACATAAAAAGCGATAATGGTGAAAGAGTATAGGACACGAGAACTGTGCAAAGCAACTCAATGCTTTACATCTATAAGAGAAAAGGGGAAAATATTTATAATTAATCACAAACATAATAGATTGAAATTTTTATTTATTTCTAAAACTAGCAGAGGTTTTGCACATCATATTAGAAGCTCCTCAACAATGACAGGAAAAAAAAAACATTTATATGAATGCATGCTTAAAAAGGCATCATTTAACAGAAACAAATGGAGGGAGGAAGGAAAGAAAATAGTAAAGTGTATCCCCTTTTCTCACTGTTTCTGCCCGATCCATTCCCCTCCTATCTTTCATACTCCAATCCTAACCTTCTCAACTTTCTGAAAGAATGGACTTTTTCAAAATATTTAAAATCTAAACTTATTCTGCAGTTGCATTACTTGGCCCAAGATAAATCCTTTTCGTGGACCATTTCAGGACCCATCCAATGGACCAACGCCAAGACTCAAGAGGCTTCATTTCTCTTTAAAAAGAATTCTAAATCCAATTACATAAGAAATAATTTAACCCCAGGGTTCTAAATATCGGATACCGGTCCCATACAGGCCAGCCAAATTACATACCGGATACCAGACGGGATATCGCGATATGACCCTAAATACCGGAGTGTCATATCAGTATCATACCGATTAAATAATAATCATATAAATGGCTATATAGAACATATTAAAACACATAAATGAAGTTTATAGTACTTATATTGGTTTATTTGTATTAAACTTACGAATTTGCAGATACCGTTTAGAACGTTCGCATATGCACAAAGCGATATATAATCACAAAATTAAGAAAAATAAGTTTTCAAGAAAAAAGAAAAGTGTTTTTACAATACAAAAGTGATATAATTTATAAAATTACAACATTGCCCTTTAAATGAGTTTATCTGAAACATGCTAAAAACTTTAAATATCAGTCTTTACAATATACTTTCTAGCTAGATTCAGAGTCCAAAATTTATTAAAAAAAAGACAAAAAAATAATTGATTAAATAGCTAAATAATTGTTGCACTCAATTTAGATTAACATTAACATAATCTATTTAAGAATTCAAGCCTTTAATAATATAAATAAACATAATCTATTTCTATCAAATATGTGGTATCAAAATGTATCAAAGTGTATTAAACATAATCTATTACATTAAAACTACATAATCCAAACTACATTGTCCTATAATTCAAAATTTCAAATCCTAAAATATCCAACAAATACTACACATTACAATGTACAAATAAATATAAATTGACAATTGTTCAATATCTGCAATTAAAAAATACTATATGCACACAATTTGAAAAATCCTATATACACACAACTGTGAGTCAATGATGCACAGTGCACTTCACTACACAATCAGGCCCGAGTCAATCATCATCACTGATTAGATCAAACACACAAACACACTAAGTAAAATTAGATCAAACACACAAACTGACATCAATATTCATCACTAATTCACAGTGAATCAGTGATTCGAGTCACTGATTCAGTGTGAATCAGTGAATCGAATCACTGATTCACTGATGAACTTCACTCAACAGTTCACACTCCACAGTCAGGGCATGTAACAACCCAATCCAAACTGAAATTCCTAAATTCTTTCATAATTTAAAAGTTCAGACACACTAAGTAAAATCAAAAACTGAAATTTAAAGGAAAAGTAGATGAATTAGAAACTAACAAATTTTTGCCCAAATATAGAAATTAAGAGATTTACAAAGAAGAAGATTCACTTACCAAAATCGAAGATCAGTGATGCTAGAAGGCACGCAAGAGGAGGGGCAGGTTGGATCGCCGGCGATGGAAGCAAGGAGCTACGGCGAGGAGAAGAGCGGCCTTCGGGACTCAGGAGAGACGACGAGGGAGATCGGTCGACCGAAACGGGTTTGCAAACGAGCCAGAAGTTCGAGGAAGAGCTGACAAAGAGACGGCAACGGCAATTGGGGGAGATTGGTCGAGCGACGAGATTGATCAGACGAGAACGAATTGGAGAAAATTAGGATTTTTTTATCGCGATTTTGGGGTGGAGTCGGATTTTATTTATTTCCTATTGGGTCGGGTTGAACGGATTAATGAGTTTCAACCGCAACCGCAACTCGTTAACAAAAAAACCGATAACTACCCATATCGGCCGGTATTTCAAATACCGTTTACCGGCTGATATATCGCCACGTGGCCGATATATCGGCCAATACCGGTCCAAAACGGGATGCGATAAAAAAATCAACATCCCGTATCGTTTCTTCGTAAAAACCGATATATCGGCCAATATACCGGTATATCGACCGATATTTAGAACAATGTTTAACCCTTTAACCTATTGCCTTAAAAATTATTTTTTCAACACTGCAGAAATGGTTGAATATTTAAACTATCATGTAACCTTTTAACGAAGCCCTAAAGTTCTATACAAGGCTAGGCGCCTGCCACCCCCCAGCCTACTACCGTTCCTCGATGTAGAAGGACCACATACTTCGAAGTAAATGCATCCACAGTGGCAGTAAACATGTGCATTCCATTATCAAATTTGACATTTGACTATAACCTCTCCTTATCACCACTTTAGCATCTCAAAGTTTCCATTCCTTTAGAAAGGCACATGATGTTTTTTTCTGGAGAGCTTATTAAACCACATATTGTGGGATGGTAAGATATTTATTAGGTATTCTAGACCATTGCATATGGACATTCGATGGAAATCAAAGGAATGTGCAAACAAAAGGCAAAAAGGTTCAATTACCATTAATAATATGATCATAGGTTAGATTTTACAAGTGAGTCCGGAATTAATGTATAACTATAAAGGCCTACATGGAAGTGTAACTTCAATGTAGTGTTCAAAATTACATAAACGAGAAAAGCATTGAGACTAAACTTTATACTAACCTAGAATATAAATGCTACCTAAAGAGAGATCATGGAAGAAAAACAGTTGATCTAAAGGTAATAGAGGGAAAAGAAGGAGGTGGGGCTTGCAGAATTAGGTTAGACACAAAGAAAGAAAACTAACCAAGGAAGAAATGAGACATTGATGAACTGATGATTACCCGCTCTCCGATCTCCCCTTGCTCTAGAGGCGAGTGGAGTGAGGGCTTACGCTCACACAGCTATAGAGATTTCCATCGCCTTATGCATCCATTTCATATGTTAGGCGTAGTTGGTGTATTCGACGACGCGACGAAATGCTTCGGGAGTTGAAAATAAGCATAGATCCGGAGATTCCCGATCAGGTCAACTGAACAAAAACCAGAGGCAAGAACTGGTGAGTCTCATCATTTGTCTGGAGCGACAATCTATGATAGCTAGGAAGGGGAACGGCTAAAAACGATTACTAATACTCCGTAGGCTGAGGAGCAAAAAGAGGAAATCACATGATCAAAAAAGACTTCTTGCAATCCTCATCCATTTCAGAGGCCTACTGCTCAGACACCACAACTACATGATTAAAAATGTTCTCTTGAGATAATATATCTCACTTAACAATATACAAAAATCATGGTAATAATGTCTAACTCTCAGTAAAAGAGTCACTGCTGATCTATCATAATTGAGTTAAATAGCCTGATTTAATAAAATTACTGCGATTACTACTTCTTATCATGAGTTGCATCATCATCCAATTTCTTTTGCGCTAAAGATATAGGTGAAAATTAGTCAAAAGTAGAAGCTTGTTAGCAGCCACCGAGGTTTGGGACATTGTGGTGTTATAATGGTTAACAAAAAGAATGTGTAGGAGACCCCCACAGAGCATGACCACCTAAAACTCAACTGAAATTTGCAACCAAAACATTTTTAAGTAAATCGGACAGCTTTTCTTGGAAATGAAAGGAAATCTACTTTCTAACTGCATAATTAAAAAGTTTTGTCAAAAAAATTCTTGTTATCCTTTACAAAATAAGCAAAGTTTGAAATCTCAGATTTGGCATTAGATGATTTGTTTGGCATTTTGTTATCATACTAGCAGTATTAAAAATATCATGAAAATATCAGCAATATTGGCAATATCATTATCGATATTTTATACCTCAAAATCGAATACTAAATTCTTTGTACATATCGATATCTGCTGATATCTAAAACTTTAATAATAAGTACTACCAGTGGATAAATGTTAAACCAAACAAACAAGTTTCCAAATTTTTTGCAGATGGCTAGACAAATCAAAGTTCAGGACTACTGAAGGCCACATGCTCAAGTACTTTAATCACGGCATATTCTGCTTAATTGCTTATGTCCAAGTTTTGTTATGCTTATCTTAGCCTCACTGTTGCATCAACAGCTGCCATATCGCTTCTCCTAACTAGAGCACTTAATGGCCTCCATTACCCATACAACAAACCCCCTCAATCGGTTCTCCCTCATTTTTATCCACATTAGGAGCATCCTTTAACTTCTTACGCATGAATCCATGGACATGACATCTGCAAAAGCTTTGGATCTCTATACATGACCAAAACTTGAATAACTTGAATACAGAAAGCTAGAAGACTAGCATAACCTATGCAAAAACTCACATGAATCTTTTAGATGATCTAAACTAGTTAGAATGATACTGACAACTATAGAGTGCACATATCACTGGTGAAGCACGAAGGAACCAATTGATGATGTCACGCCTCTTCAAACATGCTTAATTGACGTTCTACTATTTGTCAAAATAACCTTAATCTAGCCTCAACTATCATTGTCTCTGAGGTGTATAATGACTGTATTATTATGGGTTTGATTAAGTAGATTTAGACCCATTAAGGGGATTAGCCACTTATATATGTGTGTGTGTGTGTGTGTGTGGCTACTCTCTATCACTACAATTGATTCGCTAATTTACACCATGGTATCAGAACCGTATTATGGAATAGATCTCAATTATCAAATCTCAGTCATTCATTCAATTATCAGATCTAATCCTAACCATCCACTAAAAAACTCTAATCCTAAGCCACCTCCTTCTACTCTCCCCGCGATTGTTGCCTCCATTTCCATTGCCACTATAGTTGTCGCTCCCTTTTCCTCATGCTGTCGTTGCTATTGCCGCCTGAAGGTCCCGCCGGCCTCGTTGAAATCCTCCCCCATTGGGACTGTCAAAGACTTTGCCAACTTCACTATTACCTCCTATAGCCCTTGATGCAACTCGTTTCTGAAACTTTACCTACACTATTCTTAGTATTGTTATCACTATTTTTTGATATGTTTTGATGCCAAAATTAGCCCTTTTCCTACTACTACTTCTGAATCAATCCGTTACTAGATCCAATTAACTCGTTATCGGTCAACTCAACCCTTTTTAAGGTCAAATCAACCTATTCATGATCAAGTCAACCCCTTTTAGAATCAAATCTACCATTTATGGATCAAACTACTACTATTGTTGAGATTATCTCTGTTATTTACATCTCACCTTCCACTGAAATTTCCCTCATAATGACAGATTTGAATTTTTTTTCAAATTGTTCATAATCGATTGGTTCTTAAAATTTGTCTTAATTTCCTTTTTAATCCCTTGATTAACAACTCAATTTACCAAAATTTCCATTTAATCCTCATAACCACTAGATATGAAGAGATATACAAGGATTTTCTCCTTGACTTAGTCTTTTAACCTCCTTATTTGTTAAGATCTTATCTCCTCTCTTAACTTCCTGTCGTATTTGCTAATATCCTTTATTATATGACTTCTACTACAACAACAACTAAGCCTTTTATCCCAAGTACTTGGGGTAGGCTACATGAACCAAAAGAGAATCACGCCGGATCGTTTACGTTATCCTTCTCCATTCATTCCTATCAAGCAATATCTCCTCATTTAAACTTCTAGAATACACGTTTTTTAGTATCACCTCCATTCATGTTTTCTTCGGTCTTTTCTTCGCTCTTTTAACTTATCCTACATTAATAAACTCTTCTCATCAAACTGGTGTATTTGTACATCTACATTGCACATGACCAAACCATCATAGATAATTTTCTCGCATTTTCTCATCGATGGGGTCTACACCTACCCTAACACGAATATTTTCATTTGTTAATTTATCTCTCCTAGTGTTGTTGCATATCCAGCGAAGCATGCACATCTCTGTTACACTTATCTTCTGTGAATAACATTTCTTTATAACCTAGCATTCCGTGTCATCTAATAAAGCTGGCTTAATAGCAGTCCTATAAAAATTTTCCTTCAGACTTAACAGAATATTACGGTCGCATAAAACTCCCGTTGCACTTTTCCATTTCAACCAACTAGCTTGTATCATATGGTTGACATCATTATCGATCTCTCCATCATTCTGAATAATAAAACCCAAATATCTAAACTGACTGCTCTTCTGTTTCTCTTGTCCGTCCAGTGTTACAGCATTATAGTCTAGGGTCCGTTGTTTACTAAATTTATACTCCATATACTCTGTTTTAGAGCTACTCAATCTAAAACCTCTAGATTCTAATGTGTACCTCCGTAACTCTAACTTGGCATTCACCCCTTTATATCTAAAACCGCTGGCTGTCACTGGCCTACCACAACCCTTATTTATCCTAACTTGGGACAGGTAGTGAATGGATAAATTTTTAAGCGCAGCACTGGCGGAGTTGTCAACCTCTACTACTACAAATGTATATAAAAATTTAAATCCAAAACCTCTTGCTATAACTACTGTTAAATTGAATGATAGTAATTATCTATAATGAGCTTAGTCATATAAGGATTTTGGTGATTAGAGAAAAATTAAAACCTACTTGAATATCCATCAAATGAAAAAAAAAATCATGTCTATCCATATTGGCTCGCAAATGACTGTTGCGTAAATACTTGGCTCTATAATAGTATGGAGATGAAAGTAAGTTGGGTTAATGTTTTGAAAACCGCTAAGGAGAAATGGTACACACTAAAGGAAGTCTATGAGAACGAAAAAAAATATATCTCTAGAGTATTTGAACTATATGAGCACTAGTTTACTCTTAAGTAGGAATACATGTCTGTTTTCGAATATTATTTTTCACTCTGAGGTACATTAGATGAGCCTAATGTTCACCATCCTTGGTGACAGATCTTAAAACTTTAAGACAATATCATACAGATCTTGCTATCGCAAAGATTCTATCAAGACTAGATCTATCTCTGTTGATCCAAATTTAGAGGGAAATTCTTGCATGTGATATTATTTCCTCTCTGACATCCACTTACCCCATAGTGCTCGCGTATCTTGATGGATTTGGTGCATGCATTGAATCTATTCCAATACCTATCTAGAGTGCGCAGTCTAATTTATATACTGGGCAAGGTCATAACTGTGGTTGTGGTCGTAGATGTGATTCGGGGAAGGTTGTTGTCGTGGTCAAAGTTTGGTAAATCAGTACAGGCACAAATGATGTACAATGATCCTTCTCTGGGTACTTCTAGTTCTAATACCAAAGTTAAATGATTGTCACAATATTGCAATATCGGTCGATATTGTAGTTTAGACACCTAACTGCTATGATATTTAAAATCTCAATGCATTTATCATTTTTAGGAAAAATTTGCTGATATATCAGATCCAACCCACTATTGCAGTCACAATATCAGGGTCCAAATATCGACCAATATCCACTAACATCGAAACCCAAGCAACGGGTAAAAAGTGATATTTTTTTGGCCCATTTCATCAAGTTTGCCATTGCTTAGTTATTTGAGCAAATTAGGGGTATCTCTATTAAAACTTGAAATTGGATTATTTCTTTCTTTTTTTTTTAAAGATTGGTTTAGGGATTACTGGTTAATAATTTATTGTTAAATTAATGTAAAACTACAGTTAAATACTTGAATCAGTAAAATCAAAAAAATTATATCAAATTTATAGTAAAATTACATCCATAATAAAACTTATTAATTGGGGTCTTAGTGATTACATTCATCGGTTGAATGTAAGTTATAGAAATAAGTATATCCTAAATGTGTATATGTATGATATTTTACGTAGATTTATATGATGTATGTATATATAGTTTTATTCATATTTGTTTAGGAACAGGATAAGTATATTTCTAGTCCGCTATTAATATCCTATATTTGCTAGATATCCTTGATATCTCCCTGATAACAATACTCATTATAGAATTTTTTTTGACCAGTATATCCACTATAGTTGATATTTAAACCCAATGTTGAAAATAACGCGTTATGAAACCCGTTATGTTGCGTTATGAAACCTAATGGAAAGTCAACGTTACTTAACAGTTGAAAATAACTCAATGCACCGTAACGGTGCGTTTTTTATATTATTTTACGTTATTTTACGTTACGTTACATTAAATTACGTTATGTTACATTATTTACAATAATTTTTAAATAGTTTTTATATTAATTTAAATTATTTATTTTGATTGTTAGCGAATTGATGTAGTTTTTTTTTACTAGACGGCTTGTTATTTGCTTATTTGATTACTTGTGATATTGTTAACTTGTACATCCTTATTTACTTTTATAATTTCTTTCCAATTACTGGAATTTTTTTGTTATAATTCCTTTCCAATTACTGAAATTTATTACTTACTGATTAAATTGAATTCTCAGCTAATCTAAAATAAACAATTAAAAATAACATAAATTGAGCATTACAAAATACAAATTACAATATTGATAATAGTTGAAAATAAATTTAAAATCTTGTTTTTTTATTTAGATGATAACTAAAATTATTGGTGTGAATGTAATTTAATTTATGAAGATAAATATGAGAATTATTGTGAAACTTGTTAGAAATTTAGAATTAATACTGGGATATAATGTTTTATATTTTCTTTTAGAATTTTTAATTCAATTTTCAATTTATAAAATTAATTTTGTATAGTTTTATATTTATTTTTATTTAAATAAATAGAAAATTACGTAACCTACGTTATGTGTTACGCTATATGCTATATAACCTACCAGAGACAAAACGTTACGTTACCGTTATCGTTATTTTAAACACTGTTTAAACCCTTGTCTAATATAACCCCTGCTACTATTTCAGCCTCATCCTCTCAGATGGTTCAAACTTCTCATATTGATTTTCACCATTTCTTCGTATTTTCGTGTCTTCTGTTGATAGTCAAGTAAATTATGCATCTTCAGATATAGACGATTGCATTGCTTTCTCTGCTTGTCCATGAATTACAAATTCCAGAGCCTCCTCTCATATGATAGGTATCAAAAACAAATTTGATTCTTTAGAATCTTCAAATAAATATCATCCGATTCATGTTGTTGATGGTTCTTCCTCTTCTGTGTTTGATGATAGGGTGGTTCGTGCTACTTTCTTATTAACTCTTAAAAATGTGTTACTTTTTCTAAAATTTCCTGTTAATATTCTGTCTATAAGTTAGCTCACTAAAAATAATTTGTTCTGTAATACTTTTGGCTTATTATAATTTTTAGGACGTTTAGACTGAGGTGAGAATTTGTACAGATCATAAGAAAAGAGACATGTATATTTGGATGAAGGAAATACTCCTTCAAGCTTTGCTGTTGACCATATGATACTCTTCTACAATGGTGCCAATGCCTTGGTCATTCTTCCCTTTAGAGTCTTTTTTTGGGTAATACCTATTGCTTCCTCTATTTTCAAGTTAAGTGTGAGTCTTGTGAGTTCAGAAAACATTATCGCGCTTCCTATCATACTCAAGTCAATAAACATAGTACTGCTTCCTTTAAATTAGTCCACTCTAATAAGTGGGGTCCGTGTTGTTTTCCTTCTAGCAAAGATTTTCAATACTTTATTATTTTTTATATAATTTCTCTCGTATGACATGGCTTTATCTTTTGAACGAGTAAAATGAAGTTCCCAAAGATATTTCTCTATTATAAAGAAATCAAAAATCAGTTTTCCACATCTATTCCACATCAATTCGTGTTGTACACACTAACAATATAATAGAGTTTATAAAAAATGAGATGTTTCAGTTTTCTATCTGAAAATGAGATTATTCTTCAGACCTCTTATTTTCATACATCCCAACAAAATGGTGTAGCTGAAAGAATACATTGACATCTTCTTGATGTGTCTCGCATAATGATGATTCATATACATGTTCACATATTTATGCTGAGATGTTGTTTTACGTGCCTATCACCTAATTAAATGAATGCCATCCTTAGTTTTTTTGTGTTAAACTCCTTTCACATGTCTTTTTTCTGACAAAGCATCTCTCTCTTTCACCATGTGTTCGGCTGTACCTGTTTTGTCCAAAACTTGTCTTCTCGCTTGGACAAGTTTCTCTCGTAAATGTGTAATTATGGACTACGCATGTACTAAGAAAGGCCATAGGTACTATCAACCTATGTCTAGAAATATTTTACTTCTGTAGACTTTACTTTTTTTATCAATGTAAGATAAGTTAATAGAACAAAGAGAAGACCGAAGAAAACATGGATAGAGATGATACGAAAAGATATGGATTATAGAGGTTTAAATGAGAAGATATTACTTGATAGAAATGAATGGAGAAGAACTATCAAAATGATCAATCCGGCGTGATTCTTTTTTGGTTCAGGTAGCCTACCCCAAATACTTGGGATAAAAGACTTAGCTGTTGTTGTTGTAGACTCTACTTTTTTTTTAAGTCTTTCCTTTTACACATCACTATCATCTGTCAAGCAATTATCTACTTCTCTTCATATACCTTTGTTGGTGCCTAGTGTAGGAAATAATAGAGTATCTCACCACCACCACTCCATGTATATTCTCGTTGTACAAAAGTACCTAATCCAGCCATACGCCCGTGAGGTCCTCCATCTTCAATTGCAGGTTCTTAGCCTCATCTATTTGCCTCATAACTTGACCTCCCTATCACTCTCCGGAAAGGTAAACATTCAAGACATTCTTTGAATAGCTACTAAATACTTCTAAAAATAAAAAAGCTTTTGTTTTTAAGGTAACTTACTGATCCAAAAGACCTTGAATCCAAACTGCAGTCTGAATTGTCACCCTCAACCCAGCAATGCCCTTGTGGGATCCGCACCACTTCAGATGACTCAGGAACTTGAATCCAGTCACCCGGTAAACCAATTATTCTCTTAACATACATCTTCTTATGGTCATTTGGGGTCCTACAATATATAGAAATCATAAACATAAAACTTGTTCTCTATTTACTTCATACTTCGTAGATAGTTCAACTTACTTGAAAACCACTACATCACCATGAGAAAACCTGTACTTATCGAGGCAAAATCTTTCAACAAGAACAATATCACCTGTGACCATACAGTTTGCTATGATTAAGTTGATAAATTACACAAAACATAAATGTTTGCTTTAGACAGTCCTAGTCACCTCTCAAAGATCCGGGAAAGTTAGTATGGCTATTTGCAAATGTAGGATGCATGGATATGCCTCTAACAGGAGTAATGCTAATATATCGATCTGAAATAGTTAAGCCGATTATCCCGCCAGTTACAGTGCTCTTTGTCAGTTGCCACAAAAAACTCCGTGATCCCATAACCAAAATGTTCTGTACAAAAGATACAATAACAGTTATACATATCAGTCATACACCCACAAAATCAAGCTCAAAAATAGAAATACATTCGAGAATCCTGAAACATGATTTGGATCGAATAAACAAAAATCAATACTCAGAAACTCAATTAATCATATGATTTTCAATGTTCAAATTACAAATTACTCAGGGCAGAATTAAATTTAATCAACTTAACACAATCATTAATCAATATAAAAAAAAACTATGAATTGAGGCACAGAGATTAAGTATGTTACAATTATTCATATAAATTCTAATATCCATGAAGATCAAACTACGATCTGTAACTAAATTGAGTATAATAAAATCTATTTATGGTCAATATCAGTGCTTAATCTTCAACAATATCGGATGGGGATTCAAACAGTTCAAATTCTATAAAATTCAAATCTGAATAGCCAAGAAAACCCAAGAAATCTTTTAAAATACAGGAACCATTCAATCCTACTGAAGAAAAAACTGGGCAAATATTATTATAATGTTCTTTTTTAAAAAGAATCAGAAGGAAGTGAAATGGACAATAGAAGATCAGTCCTTCAGGGATTTTTGTAGGTGTCGCTGCAGTCTGAAGGAATTTGGTTTTTAATTAACTGGTTAGT
Source organism: Dracaena cambodiana (assembly GCA_036321105.1). NCBI lineage: Eukaryota > Viridiplantae > Streptophyta > Magnoliopsida > Asparagales > Asparagaceae > Dracaena > Dracaena cambodiana. The sequence goes on from JAYEPQ010000002.1 coordinate 62,779,939, forward strand.
GGGTCACAAGGACAAATACTTGGACATGTTTTAGAACTATAGACTGTGTTATGTCGAAAACCCGCCTTAAATCTAGATTTAGTCATAGTTATCAATACTCTACGATAAGAAATATGTATCCTACGACATGATAAAATATCCAAGAAAATCAATATGTATCTTAGCGACTATTGGATTAAACATTTTACGAAATGTTAAGCGTAACCTACGAATATGCTATACGTACATTACAAAACGCGATATGTTACGATACGCTGACTTGGTTTATAAATGGATTTTAAACGCATTCGAATGAACCTTTTGAGTTAGATACAGTATAAACATTTAACAGAAATATCAAAATTCAATATACTTATTTTAGTTAATAAAAACAATTAAACAAATCATCAAACGAGATAAATTATTTATTTATAGTCAATATAAATATAATTACTAAATCTCAATTCAAGTATCTAATTAGCTTATTTACTATACACTAAAATCTTGTTAAATGAAAGAGTTTGCATAAATTTGAATAGATTAAAATAAAAGTTATTAAGAATGAAGATAATGATGTATCCATAAGAGATTATTAATTGATATTATATTTACTGGTTTTGAATCCTTTGGAGGGATAACGAACTTATACTCAATATTTTTGTTATGCAAATATAATAGAAAACCGAAACTACGACAACAAATAAGGGGCATATAATCTAATTTGACTGTTGGATATAAAATTCAATTATGAACAGATTGATGAGAAATAAGAACTTTACATAGTGAAAAATATTAATTAGATGGATTTCATTAAGTGTTTTAAGTTGAAAGAGAAACAATAGATCAAAAGAAAAGGAAGAGAAGTAATTGTAAAAAATTTATTAATTAGTTGCAATGTTGAAAATAACACGTTATGAAACCCGTTATATTGCGTTACGTAACCTAACGGGACTCCAACGCTACGTAACAACTGAAAATAACTCAGTGCACCGTAACAGTACGTTTTTTATGTTATTTTACGTTATATTATGTAACGTTACGTTAAGTTACGTTATATTACGTTATTTACAATTAATTTTTTAGTAATTTCTATATTGTTGTTGATTATTATTTTGTTTATTAGCGAATTGTTGTAATTTTCTTGATTAGTTATTGGCTTATTTGATTACTTGCGGAATTGCTAACTTGTTAATTTGCAATTATTTTCTTATTCACTTATTATAATTCCTCTCCGATTGCTGAAATATCTTGTTGATTTTATTGAATTTTTAACTGAACTGAAATCAACAATTATAAATAAGATAAATTGAACATTACAAAATATAAATTACAACAATACTAATAAATGTAATTGAAATCTTGTTATTTTGTTTAAATGATAACTGGAATTACGGTTGGAGACATAATATAATTTATGAAGATAAATGTGAAAATTATTGTAAAATTTAATATAAAATTAGAATAAATTATATATTATAAAAATGGTTTTATATTCTTTTTTTTGATATTTTAAATTTATTTTTGAATTTATAAAAATTATTTTATATAGTTTTATATTTATTTTTAACTAAATAAATAGAAAATTACATAACTTACGTTATGCGTTACGCTATATGCAACATAACCTAACAAAGACAAAACGTTACGTTATCGCTATTTTAAACATTGATTAGTTGTTATTCCTTGTATTTAGTCTCTAATAGATTTTATAATTACTAGTAGAACATTTTAACTTAAACGCAATTGGAAACAATAAACGAGGAAAAATAAAGGAAAATTAAAATATACCAAAGGAGTTTATCTGGAGAGAAAGGGACGAAGATGAAGAAAATAAATGTCATTTTCTATTATATGAATTTAGCAATATATTTGTTAATTTAGTATAATATTGATTAATGACCTCATGGTCGTTTGAACGTTAGTTACATATTTATATACAGTTATTGACTTATGTTTAACGTATTACTGGCTTTAGTATTTGTCTTAAGTTATTTGTGAACTTATATTTAAATTTCCTCATATAATTGTTATATTATATATTGTTGTTTGCTTATTACGTAACTATTACATATTGATCAATATATCTTATGATACAATATACAATACGATATATAAGAATAATAATACACTATACTTATTCCGATTTAACAACTTTGATTTCGGTTTTTTGGCCTTAGGGCTCTTACCTTTTATATGAACAAGATGTAAGGCTGAGCAGTACTATAAAAACGAACTGAACAAGACCAAACTAATCAATTTAATTTGGATTTTCGGATTGGTTTATGGTCAAGGTTTCAATAGCTTCACCGCATGACAGAAACCTCCCAAAAAACCGAATTTGATTAGTTTTTCAGTTAAAAAATATAAACCTGACCTAACCCACACCATAAACAACCTAATATACAAATTAATTCAGAGCTTTTCACCCGACTCAAATCCAGACTCCTAAATTCTAATTCCAAGTTTCCACTTGACCAAACCCTAAATACCATCGACACCTGCTCTCAAATATCTCTGAATTCTCCACGAGCACGCTCTAGGTCAACCACTGCCATCATGCTTCGCTAGTAAGTTGGCAACTCACCGGTCCTACTCTTCAACTAAGCATAACATTATTCACTCAATCTCTCTAAATTTTATCTCAAGTTCTCATGTTAAAACATTAAGGTTACCACTTAATCTCAAATAATTGTGGAAGTTAATGCCACTATCAGAGTTTAGAGATTGGATTTCGTAACAAAATTTGAACTTTTGGAATAAACTTATCATTAATCTTAATTAAATTATAGTTTGAATTGAATTTGGATTTTTGTAGTTTGTAGAATCTTTAATTTCTTAATTAAACTCATAAATTGTGCATCTCTAGCTCTACCAAAGAGCTCTTGAGCTCAATTTCATTTTTTTGGCAAAAATTGTGATCCATGAGCCTCAGAAAGTTAAACCAAGAGAGATAAAAAATAATTATGTGAAATATGCTTTCTTGGTTGAATGTGCTTTTTGTTTATATGATACAAGATATGTTAAATTTGATTATGTGAAATTGTACACATATAGTGTCTTCTTATCTCTTTCATTTCTTTCTACTGTCAATTTCCCAAAGTCAAATATGTAAGCATATTCCCGATACAAGAAAAACATCACTGTTGACGACACTATCACACTACTACTATCCAGTGTTCTAAATATTGGGTACCGGTGATATACCAGTCAACCAAATCACATACCGGATATCAGATACTGGTGGAATATCGCGATATGACTCTAAATACCGGAGTGTCATATCGGTGTCATACGGGTTAAAGAATAATCATATAATTGCCTATATAGAACATATTAAAACACATAAAACAAGTTTACGATACTTATCTTGGTTTATTTGTATTCTACTTATGAATTTGCAGATACCATTTAGAACGTCCGCATATACACAAAGTGACAAATAATCATAATCCAAATGAATAATCAAGTTCAACATTTAAAACACAGAGGAAAAACAAAACATATAAGAACATATTAAAAAAATCAATCAAATTACCCAATAAACAATAAAATTAAGAAAATAAGTTATCAAGAAAAAAAAAGTGTTTCTACAATACAACTACATAAACCAAACTTAAGAAATTAATTATCCCATGTACTCTATTCAAAATATAATTATATAACCCCCATTCTCATGAATCTCATCCAATGTATTATGTCAACAAACGTCCTATAACTAAATTACATGGCCAATATAACAATGTCCTATAATTAAAAATTTAAAATTACAAATTTTTAGTATCAATTGACAATTGCTCAGTTAGAGACATACAAGTATACAACATAACCAATAGGCCCAATATATCAACAAATCAGTGAACACTCTCCTCAAACACTCTCATTACTCATTAGTCAATAAATTTTCAATCATATACACTTCAAAAATCCAATATAGCCAAACAACCCTAACCCATTACTCACTGATCAGTGATTCAGTTCACTGAATCAGTGAACGACTCACTGATTCAGAGAGTCGTTCACTGATTCAGTGAACTGAATCACTGATCGGCCCACTGATTCATTGAATTAATGAGACAAACACTGATTCATTGCACAAAAATTGCACAAAAAAATTGTACAAAATATTTAAGATTTCAACACAGTACAATCAATTTCATAATAAACATGCATAATTTTAAGAAAAAATGAAGAAAATTGTAACCCTAATTAAAATTAACATGAAATTAAACAAAATTGACTTACCGACTACTCGAATCGACTGGCGAAGTTGAGAGATAGGTGGAGAAACCTCGTCGGGATGAACTAGACGCTTCAGAGTGCCCAAAAATGGCGTCGCTTAAGCCGGAGAATGATCAGCGAGCTGCTGTTGGGGGATCGGAGAGTGATCGAAGGGTGTCGGAGGTGGAATTTGGGAATAAGGGTTAGGGTTAGGCTCGATCACCCAATCGCTTTTTTGCAGGGGGGAGAGAGAGAGAGAGAGATTTTGGTTTTTTTCCTCTCCTCCCGACCCGTTAAGGGCCTTTTATTTCTTAACGGGTAGGGTTTTTAACAGGTTAACAAGTTTAATCCGCAACCAAAACCCAATCCTTTAAAAATCGATATTGCTTAATACCGACCGGTATTTTTTGTACCTTTACTGGCCGATATATCACCACGTGGCCGATATATCGGCCCATACTGGCCCAAAACGAGAAACAGTAAAAAAAATACCATACCATCTCGTTTCTTCTCAATTTTCGATATACTGGCCGGTATACCAGTCGGTATTTAAAGCACTGCTACTACCACCATCAACAATCCATCCACGACAAAAATCTAAATAGGATATGCCAAGCCAAGGGAAGAAAGCTAATGTCATTGAGGTTGTGCGGAATCACTAAATCAAATGGGAAGATGCTACCAATGCAATGCAAGAAGACGGTGATGAACCTTCCAATGTGGATGAATGTAGATGCAAAACTTGTCCAAGATATATAATTGCAATAACAAATGGATGTATATCTTCACTTAGAAATCATGTGAGCAATTCCTTATAGCGTTATCACAACAAAGACACCTGTGATTAATAATTCTCCCATCAACAAAAGAAAGATGGTAAGATAAAAACCCTAGACACATAAAAGTATCATGAAAATTTCGTAAGATTAGCATTATCTAAGGTTGTAGTTCTAGATGAACTTTCATTTATGTCAAGGGCGTTGGACATAAACTATTCATTTTGATAGTACATCTTAATTTTGTCACATTGTCTAACTGGACTTCTAGAAAAGACATCTATCAACTTGAATGGAAAGATAAAAGTGCAAAACTAGTGATATCAAGCACTCCTGAACTAGATGGATAAGTACATAATTGAGCCTAAGAAACCTATTCAAATGGGAAAATAATTGGGGGAGCATTTTGTTATTGGGTTCTGGAAAGTTGATAGTGGCAGATTTCCTGTCCTTTCCAAAGCAACACAGAATTTGTTTGCTATTCCGACATTTATGGCTGCTTCGGAATGGGATTTTAACACTTTAGGGAAGGTACTTGATCTGTTTAGAATCTCATTATCTAGAAGATCTATTCAAAGTTTGTTATGCACTCAAGATTAGCTTCGAGCAGTATTGAAAGTACCAACGGTTAACGTAGAAGAAGATTTAGCTAGTGTAGAGAAGTTCAGTAAGGATAATATCTTGCATCATCTAAAAAATTTATTTACAAAATTTATGAGTTCTAGTTCTAATTAATCTTATTTTATATTTGGATCCACCGCACTAACGATGAAAATCTCAAGCTTTAAACATATGCCAAGCATTGTGCTATGGAGGGAAAGGTATAGAAGAAAATAAAGAGTTTTTTTGGCACAAGGTTCAAAATGAAAACTCCAATTGTTTTGAACCTTCATGCCATTGAACAAAATTGTTATTTTTAATATAATTTTCGCTCCATGACATAATATTAAACATATTTCTGGAACTGAGTCATTGTCTACTTGGGTGCATATTGATTTAAATCTAAAAGAAATCAAGAATAATTAGAACTAAAATTTATAAAATTTTTATATAAAACTGTAGAAGGTACATGATGTTATCTTAATCGAACTTTCCTCTATCGGCCAATTTCTTCAATGCTAACTATTGGTGCTCTCAAAGCAGCTAAAGCCAAGCTTGAATACAAATGAAATTTTGAACTAGTCTTGTAGAAATTGAGCTTCTAAATGGATCAAGTACTCTTCCACTAATGCTGAAAAGACAATTCTGATGCAACCATAGAGACTGGAATAGCTAACAAATTCCTAGTCATCCATCCTTTTAAGAAGAAGAAATCTAATCTTCCAATATTCTTTCCAACACTCAAAGGACTCTCCCAATAATTTTCCCATTTGAATAGGCTCCTTGGGCTCAATAAATACTTATCTAATTTACTAGCATTGACATTACCAACCTAAAGATAAGATATGAGCATTGAACTTTTCTAACATGTAGAATGTCTTCGTCAATACTATATTCTTCCCTTCCTTAAAATTTGTGATTCGCTAACTTGCACATCATCGGTCATGCCATTCTCCTTATCAAGTATAGCCTCGTACTCATTAACAAAGCTTTAACGGTCTTTTCCAACATCAATGGCATTGCTAGTCCTTTCCATATGAAAATCTCAACTATGAACTAAATAAAGTCCAACGCGAACCGAGGATCAAGAACAATTGGTAAATGTACTCACTTCTCCCCACTGCCCCAGCAATTATCATACTTCACTTTTATCCTTCACACCATCAAGTTGGCAAGTAAATCACAACCTTCATTGTTTGTTTGTAACTCACTATCCATATTGCTGACTTGAACAGCAAAACAAATTAGAAGTAACATAAAGAGTGTCGAAAACCACTAAAGTGAGATCATAAAAGTTTTTAAGAAATTACACAATCAACACAAACCAATCATATTTTCATCTGCTATTCCTCCATCTCAAAACACTCAAAAAGTCCTAGCAAGTTCTAGCGGCATCTAACATTAAGAATGTCGAGTTCCACCAAGTGGACACAAACAAATCCCTTCCTCATATGAGATCTTCTCTTACTCCATACACATGTTCCACTTTGCACTTTGAAGGAGATTGCTTTTACATATATAATCGCATTTCAAACACATGAAATGGATTGAATATTTTCTCTCAATCAATCTTGTACACAACAGTAAATTATGTATCTAACACACCATGCACAATTGCCCATAAAGCAATATTTAAAATAGCGATAATATTAACGTAACGTTTTGCCTCCATTAGATTACATCATATATAGCATAATACTAATATAGGTTACATAAGTTTCTATTTATTTAATAAAATAAAATATAAAACTCTACATAAAATCTATATAAATAGGAAAATAATTTAAAAAGTCTTTAAAAATATTCTATCACACATCAAAACTATTCTAAGTTTCTAACCTGTTTCAAAATAATTTTTGCATTTATCTTAATAAATTATATTAAGTTACCAATCGTGATATTAGACCAAATATGAAACAAAGTTAGAATTTATTTATTTTAGTTAACACTAATTATGTAATTTGCATTTGGTAATACTTAAATTTTCTTATTTGTAATTATTCATTTCAGTTTAACTGAAAGTATAATAGAATTAAATACAAGCAAGAAATTTCAGCAACCAAAGAGGAACTGCAGGCTCTAACAACAACAGATGATACAAATGAAAGTATGTGATCATAATCTGCAATCATAAATTTTCAATTCTCAGATTCATACTTCATAAAACACAAGTTAACAACAAGCATATTAATATTGCCATAATGTCATAATGTAATCAATAAGAAAAAATATTATAAACAAATCAAGTATTTTAGTCATACAAAGAATACAAAACAAACGTCATTTACGAAATCCTCTCTCAAACATTGAAATAGAGAGTGACTATCGAAAATGTCAAGATCAAACGGTTAGTGAAAAGTTGGAATCGATGGAAAAATTAAAATCCAAATGGTTAGGGACTAATTGGCAAAAAGGTCACAGCTGTTGGCGTGTCACAATCCAAAAACAGCTATGATCCAATAGCGTAACCTAAAGTAACACATTTTCACCCAAAAGAATGCAAGGTCATGCAACATTAGTTTATTTGAAGCAATTATGTTCAATGTGCTCTCATTAAGATACATAACGGATTAATTAAAACTATGCAAGGAAGCAAACTACTTTGCCTGACATTCCTATTAGCTATCTCCCTTCTATAATATGCAATCATAATTTGAACTCTTCTTTGAACTCTTATTATAAACAGTAATAGTCAATACTTTCTCTATGTTCTAATCAAGCACACACCCTTCTAATGCTCATCCAAGAGATTCACCGTAAGACTTGTAATTGGCCAAAAGTTAAGAACCAACTGAGCAAATTCTAATTATTCTCAACCCAATATACCATGAGACATGTAGTTAATCTTTTAAATTGTAATCCACATATCTGTAGCAAGACAAACATAGTTGTTTGTCGTGCTAAAACAATTTTAGTTTTATCTTTTCATCCAAGTAAAGTTGATGGACACCACTTCCAATAGTACATTTGAACCGTATAATAAATTTACAACATACAATAAATAAATATGAATAGTCTAAATTCAATTTCCTCAACAAACTTGACAGAATATCGTAGGTTTTGCATTGTCTAAGATAGTTCTAGATGGACTTCAGTCAAGTTTGTTGAGGAAATTGAATTTAGACTTTTCATATTTATTGTATGCTGTAAATTTGTTATACAGTCCAAATATACTCTTGGAAGTGGTGTCCATCAACTTTACTTGGATGAAGAGATAAAACTAAAATTATCTTAGCACAACAAATGGCTATAATACCATCTAAGGTTCATATAATACCACCTTTCCTTCTAGGCTCTCTTTACAATTGTTAGCCTGATTTTTAATTGAAGCTTTCTTTTCATGATGAAATTATATACCTTCTGGCAATATTTAAATTTATAGTCATCCACATGCGAGGTTCATCAGCTTCTTATATACCATTGATCTTATCTTCCCATTTAATAGAGCTATTCCACTCATGCAATCACGACATCATTGGCTTCCTTCTCTTTGGCTTTGGATAGTTTGGGTGCGTCCTGCGAACGGCTTACTGATGGTGATCGTAGTAGTGTTCTTCACAGTGATGTTCATCATTGCATCAGGATTATTCTTACAGATTTGATTTTGGGATAGCTACAAGACAAAAAAAAAAATAAGAGCACACGAGAGGTTATATGTGTACAATTTCATATAATAATGTAACACATAATGCATTAAATATACATATATATACAAAAAAAAGCATCCAAGAAAATAAATTTTTCATAACTTTATCTTTGCTCGACACAATGTTGGAAATAACGCGTTATGAAACCCGTTATATTGCGTTATGATACCTAATAGAAGCCAACATTATCTATCGGTCAAAAATAACTCAATGTATTATAACAGTACGTTTTTTACGTTATTTTATATTACGTTATATTACATCACATTACGTAATTTTCAGAAAATTTTTAATAGTTTTTATATTGATGTTGATTATTTATTTTGATTATTATTAATTGTTGCAGTTTTTTTACTTGATTACTTATTGCTTACTTATTTGATTGCTTGTGGAATTGTAAACTTTCTAGTTTGTAATTACTTTCTTATTTGTTTTTTATAATTCCTCTCCAATTAATGAAATTTCTTACTTACTAATTATATTAAATTCCTCAACTAAACTAAAATGAATAATTACAAATAAGATAAATTGAACATTAAAAAATATAAATACTATATTGATAATACTTGAACATAAATTTAAAATCTTACTTTTTTGTTTAGATGATGACTGAAATTATGGGTGTGAACGTAATATAATTGATAAAGATAAATGTTAAACTACTGTGAAATTGTTACAAATTTAGAATTGATTGTATTAAATAATATTTTTATATTCTTCTTTGAGAATGTTTTAATTTATTTTTCAATTTATAAATTTTTTTTTATATAGTTTTATATTTATTTTTATTAAATAAATAGGAAATTGTATAACTTACGTTATACATTACGTTATATGCAATATAACCTAACACAGACAAAACGTTATGTTAGCGTAATCGTTATTTTAAACATTGGTTCAACATTTTGATTTTCACAAATCACAACATCTGCAAAAGAACTATGCTCAAGCGCTCTCAAGGGAGACCTCAAATGCTCTCAGCCTAAGAGCTCCACTGCTCGAGAGCACAATTCATGAGTTCAATTAAGAAATAAAAACTGCAAACAACAAAAAAATTAAAAAAAAAAAACAAAATTTTACTCCAAAATCTACAAACTACAAAAATTCAATTAAAGATTCCAAACTTCATTGGAATTAAGATTTAAGCCCTATGTGGACTCAAAATCATTGTTCCAAAACTCCAATCTTTTACCTCCAACAATTATTAGAATTAGCCCTAAAAAACCAAAATTTTATGCTAGAAAACTAAAATTAAGAGAGCGGGAATGAGAGAGTGCCTTGCTAAGTTTGCTTCGAGCTGCTTAGGGGGTGGCGAGTTGCCTGCATATAAGCAAAGCGTATGAGTGATAGCACACCTGGAGCAACATCCATGAATGACATGGAGGAGATATTAGAGAGGAACCGATGAGAATTAGGGTTTCGGCGAGTTGGACTAGCGGTTTGAGCCAGAGTTAGGCCAGGTTGAACTTGGGCATGGTAAGGGTTAGAGCCTGTTTATATTTTTAATTAAAATATTAATCACGGAATCTATATTCTAGATATTGCCATCAATTTTGATCAATGAGAGGAGATAGTATACTTCATACTTGTCTGAATTTTATTACAAGTCCCCATTTTGGTAATACCAAAGATTTTTAATGAATTTCGAAGCTTATTCAATAATTATTCATTGAGGCATTTCATTATAATAATAATAATAATCTTGCTAAGTGCACTTGATAGAAAGCGAGTAATTATCTTGATCCAGCTCAATCTGAAGGAGATTAACATACAGCAATCCATGAGCTTGAAACAAAGACGGATCACAGATCCTGGAAACCGAGGAATCAGTGTTATCTAACTGCTTCCACCAGAATAGAACTCAAGAGGATCTCAATTTCTCCGCTGAAAGGAGAAAAACCAATACATATAAGCTCTGTAGTATCCTATATTTATTTATTTTTTATTGCTATTTTTATACAATTTTTTGTTGCATATTGGACTATTTTTATACAATCCCCAACAAAAAACAAAACACCAAATGCTACAGTATATGCTGATTTCAGCACTGTCACATATATGGACAAGTGATTCGAGGTGTAAGAACCAAAGCTTTATAATTTAAATCTCTATTTCGCTTTGCAAACTACAAAAATCACTTCAAGAAAACATACAAAAAACCCACAAAAATGAAAAAAAAAATATTTACCTTAGAAACGAAGCGGGGGCGTCGGGGCTTCCGGCTGGCGATGGCTGCCGGAGGAAGCTAGGCGGAGGCCGGAGGGGAAGCCGGGAGGACCGGAGGAGGTAGCACTAGGGTTAGGGACTTGGGGCTCGGGAGGGAGAGGAGAGGAGAGGATGAGAGGAATGAATCAGAACGAGGAATCGGGTGAGTCGGGTTGGGTATATTTACTTAATGGATTTTATATCTCCGGTTTGGGTTAACGCGTCGGGTTCAGTTTAATCCGGTCGGTTTCAATTGAAGCCAGCAGTCCCCAAAATCCGATCTGGAAGCCAAATCATAATTTGGTTCTCCAACTGATCCTACCCGAAAATGAAAAACCTGACCCGATCGGCTTGGCTCAGTTCGGTTTCAAGGACAGATCGATTTTTTTCAATTTTCGCACACCTAAATTTTATCTATTCCATAAAGGAAATTCTATTTACACATGACAATTTACTCTTGACTCTTTATACCAATTCTCATTTTGAAACATCACTAATTTGCTCTCTACGTTCAATTTTTTTTCCAAATTTAACTCTCTCTATTCTACTTTCATCTAACATGACTACTGAACCCTAAATTTTCCTCTGCTCTGCTACTCATATCGAAACCAATTTAATTACATGAAAAAGGACGTTATCGCTATAGATTTCACCGTTCAAACTGAGACTAGCACCCTAAATTTAATTTCTCCAACATTACAACCATTATATTGGAATGATTTCAAAATTATATTGGAAATTTATTGTTCAATTTAAAATATGTACACTAAAGATTAAAACATACGATTATTGGCAGAAATTTAGAAAAATTCATCAAAGATTCAAACTTGGAGTCGCCTCAATTAAATATAATATCATTCACCGATGACGTCAATAACTGATCGTCGCGCAAAAAAAACAAAAGAAAAATCAATAACAATAAATTGCAAACAAAAACTCATAAAAAACTAAGAATAATTTTAAACCATATCTTAGATTTATTCTCCGACATCAATTAAATATTGGACTTTCTATTTGCTTCAAAAAACTCAATGTCTAAATTCTAATTTCGCTTGTCATAGTGAATTTAAAGAACTTAAAATTTTTCCTAACTTTTTAATGAATGTGAATGTAAAAATTTTAAAGAGACAAGAAATCAATAAGTTTGTCAAAGATATATATATTTTTAAAGATTCAAATAGCAAAAAAAATATTTTTTGGGCTTTATAGAGAACAGAGGAGGAAGACGATGACAATATTTTAAATTTTTAAAAAATCTTAGAGATTTTGGGATTTAAAATCGTAACTTAGTAAAAAAAAGATTGATTAGTTTGTAATTATTTGCAAATTTCAAAACTATAACCATTCCATAATCCACCCCCACGCCTTAGTTAAGGGAGTTTCTAAAGGGGCACACCATTTTTCCTAGTGAGCCCACTTAAAAACTTCACCTATATATCAACTTTGCCCCTAAAAAAATGTCCGTTTTTGCCCTCTCCTTCAACCTCACGATTCCTCTCGTTCTCCCGCGCGTGACAGGTGAGTTTTTTTAAGCAAAAAATCCATTTCATTTGAGTTGATCTACACATTTTTTAGATCATTTGCTATTTTAAAGCCGAATCATTTCTGCATTTTCGTTTTTATTATATTAGAAATCCAAACAAAAGAGAAAATTTTGAATTGTGTCGGACGAGACGTAAATGGAGAATACAATCATATCGTTGGTTCCATTCGATGATCAAAATTCTCTTCAGGTATGATTCCATCATCCCCGTATAAATTATTCCAAATATAACTTAGGATTTTGATTTAAATTAAGTAGAATGATATTAGGGTTTTTTGGTTGAGTTTTCAGTTTGATCTGGTGCAAAAACCCGTTGGAGAACGTCGCTGTCCGGACTGGAAGTCGGGACACAATTCTTCGGTCTGGACTAACAGTCTGGACATATCTGCTTTGTTCGGACTGTAAGTCCGGATAAGAAAAATTTGTCCAGACTTTCAGTCCGGACAAATATTGTTTGTCCAAACTGAAAGTCCGGACAAACGTCTTTTGTCCGGACAGAACAGTTTTGTCCGGACATTCAGTCCGGACAAAGGCATTCTGTCTGGACGTACAGTCTGGACAAACGGTTATTTTTTCGGTTGTTTCTTATCAATTAATAAGTATTAATATTATTAAAGTATTGGCACACAGGGTAATGTTTCGACGTAAAGTAGCTGAGTCGAGAATGAATTAGGTTTTGATTATGGTTTGGACTTCACAACAAATCAGGTATGATAACATTTAGAAAAGCTATTCATATTGAAATCAGAATATTTCCACTAAAAACATATATTCTCTACTTTGACTATAGGTTTTTACAAATCGAGACGAACTTTGCCAGTGGATATGCGATATGGGAAAGAAATCAGGATTTGTCATTATGGTTTCAAAATCTGATACTGGAGGTCAATTTAAGAAGGGGAGAATATGGTTTGGATGTGAACAGGGTGGACAACCAAAATTCAAGAAGTTAAAGAATGATGAGGGTCACAGGGACAGTAAAAAATGTGGATGTCCCTTTCGATTAAAGGGTCAACAGATATCAACTGGGGGTCTGAATATAAACTAACGGTTTTGTCTGGTATGCATAATCATCCTGTAGCAAATTATTTCGAAGGACACTCATACATAGGAAGATTGTCTGAAAGCGACTAATGTTGTGATCGAAATGTCGAAATGTCATGTAAAGCCGAAAGATATACTGACATCATTGAAGCAAAAGGATTCAAAGAATGCTTCGACAACGAAAACAATATATACTGCACGACATAAGTTCATAGTCAATGAACAAGGCGAGGGAACGAAGATGCAACAGTTGTTATTAAAAATTTCTGAATTCGAGTATTTCGAATGACATCAAAGTAATGATCAAATAGAATCAGTAACGGATCTCTTCTGGGCTCATCCTATTGGCGTTGATCTTCTTCGAGCGTTTTCAGGTATTATTATCATAGATTGTACCTATAAAACGAACAGGTACAAATATCCATTACTGGAGATGATTGGAGTAACCTCAACGAATATGTCATTTTGCGTGCTTTTGCCTTTCTTGAAAAAGCGGAAACTAATTATGCCTGGGCACTTGACAAGTTGCGTGGACTATTTGTGAACGATGTGTATCCAAGTGTGATAGTTACAGATAGAGACCTATCGCTTGTTAATGCAGTTAAGCTCATATTTTCGGCGAGCCGGCATCTTCTTTGTAGATGGCATATCAATAAGAATGTGTTGACTAATTGCAATAAATTGCTAGAACAATAGACTGACTGGGAGAAAATTTTTTTTAATGCGGAAGCTGATTATGCTATCTGATACTCTAGAGGAGTATAATACAAATCTAAGCATCCCAACAAATGAATTCCGAGCAAGGCCTGAAGCAATTGACTATAATATAAAAATGTGGTTAAATCCACACAAGGAGAAATTTGTTGCTTACTGGACAAATATGTACCAACATCGGGATAACGTGATCAGCAACCGGGCAGAAAGTGCCCATGCAAAATTGAAGAGATAACTGCAAACTAGTCAAGGTGATTTTGAGAAGTGTTGGAGCAATATACATACATTGCTTGAACTTCAACATACTGAGATTAAGGTATCTTTTCAAAAAAAATTGATCATCGCGAAACGATATTTTATGCTGCCAGAATTTAAGGAATTATGAGGCACAATATCAATTTCCTCGGGCTCTGACATTGCCTCTGTGAGCGTTAATCCTATTGAATCTGGTTGCATCATTCGACAAACTCACAACTTGCCATGTGCCCATGAGATTGCAATATATAAAAGAGACAAGCGACCAATTCCAGTGGATTGTATTGATCATCACTGGCGAAAGCTTGATATGTCACCAAGTAAAGCATTGGTAGTTCAAGGTGTGTGGTATCAGAAAGATGTGGAGGATTTTTTCTTAACTTTATTAAATGTGACACTGAAGAACGGACTCGAAGGTTGAAGAAATTAAGGGAGACATCAAATCCAATTAGTTCTTCACTGGCGGATCATGTACCCAAAGTGAGCGGACAGATAGCTGGATGCAAAAGGAAACTTGATATTTCGACCCGAAGGGATCCGTGTGCGTTTGAGCTACTTGCCTCGGGCTCTGACAGTGCTTCCCCAAAAATGAAGGCACTGATTCTCCGCAGAGAACACGGACCGTATAAGCTAATGCCAAGAAGGCCTCCTGCGCGGAAGGTTTGTTACTATATAAATTTATATTCTTCCATATTTCACATTATATTATGTTAATTATAAACTTTTGTCTACACAATACTCTAAGTCGGTTGCCAAGAAGGTCTCCTCTGAGCTACCTGCAGACCATGCGGAACCACTCCAATCAGAACCTGAGCTTGAAGAATCGCTTCAATGCTTACCAGACCCGGAGCCTGAGCAGCCGCGTCAACTTTGTTCGGACCTTGCAGGACTGCTCCAACCAAAACCGGAGTCAATACTTGTTACTAGACCAAAAATTAAGTATGAAAACTCATTGCCTGGTTTTATGCGGCCATATATAGTTGATGTTGGCGATATCAAGTCCGACGGAAATTGCGGATTTCGGGTAATCGCATATAGCCTTGGTATGGGGGAGGATCGGTGGATGCAAATCAGATGAGATTTGCTACTTGAACTTAACACAAATTACGTCTCCTACATTTCAGTTTTTGGGAGTATTGATCGGATTGTTGAGCTCCGGAAAGCACTTAACTTTTTAGGGAATTTCCAAAAGTCGACCATTGGATGATGATGTCGGACATGGGACATTTGGTTGCTTCACGATTCAATATAGTACTTTTTTTTATTTCTAAAGCGCAATGCCTTTCTTTTTTGCCACTCAGTTCTCTCCTCCTACCACTAATATCCAACGCAACGAGGTCACCATTGCATTCGTTGTGGACTGTCACTTTGTACTCGTAAGAACCATTTATCTTTTTAAAACTAATATGGTGAAATCAACACATGAGCTTATATATATATATATTTTTTTGTTACTATTAGGTCACACTAACTGAACTTCATCCCATCCCTCACATTGCTTTGAATTGGCAATACCATCGTGATCCCATTACTCAAGGAGAGGAGGTACCGTACTTACATTGGATTGAACAGTTTAAGGAGATTGTGCCATTTTCGGTTGCGACACAAGATATTATTGAGTTATAAGGTGGCGTATTTATAAGTTCCATTTTTGTGTAATTTTGTGTATATATAAGTTGTAATAAAAAAAATGGTTTGTAAATTGGTCAATAGTCTAATGTTTTGATAATTGTAATCATAAGTAATTTTGTAAATAGTCTAATGTTTAGATTAATGTACATGAAGCTGAAAAGTATAGATAAATGTAATCGAAAGTATGTAATTTTGTGTATATATTATCAGTTAAACTAAAGTATTTATTTATGGATACAGGTACTGCAATTGAATTGATAATTTTAATTTTAACATTAAATTATTTGATTTAAAAGCATACTGATATGGTTTGGGGTTCCCTGTCGGACATGAGCTCCCTGTCCGAACTGGCAGTCCGGCAGTCCGGACAGGGACTCTCTGTCTGGGGTGTGCAGCCCGGACAACTGATACCAACTCCATATCAGTATGATTTTTAATCAAATAATTAAACGTTAAAATGAAATTATCAATTCAATTGCAGTACAAACATACATAATAAGTCTTGGACATCCAATCATAGAAATCAATTCGATTGCAATACAAATATACATAATAAGTCCTGACATCCAAGAATATAATATTTTGATTGAGTACAAACAAAAGCATACACGCATCAAAATATCATAAAGTATGACAAAAAACAGTCACTCATTTTCTTGAAAGTCAGTAAACATTGTCTTCAAGTTTCTTACAATATCCATGAAGATATATGATAAAAGTCGAACATTAAATTTACGGGCTCTAATACAAATTTTAAGATATCAATGCACCTAGAATCTAAATTAATCACTATCTCTGTGTCTTCCTCGGGGGTTGACATTGACGTGTGGTTCGAATCGTTCTCGTTGTATCGGGTGCATCAGGAGTGGCTTGTTCCTCTGCTTGTTCATCTGCTTGTTCCTCTGGTTGAGTGCAACCAGTTAGCACGGTTTTATTTTTCGCAAGAGCACTAAATAACATCCCATATCACTTCTTGAATGTCTTTTTCCCTTGCGCAAGTAATGGATCAATTATAACTACTGCGTGTGTATATCTCTGTAGAACCAGAACAGAAAAAATTGAAGGCATCAGTTAAACTTGATACTATATGAGACATAAAATCAAAAACATATATGGAAATTACCTCATTCAGTACATCCGGGTGGATTGATTGACTTCCTTCCTCTACATGGGGTTCATCTGGTGTTACTCCAAGAAAACGCTGTGAAATTTTAGATAGCCATAGAATATAATCTGTTGTGCAATCTGATGGGTACTCAGCAATGGCCCCATGGTGCTCTGATGCAGTACGTAATCTAGCTAATTAATCCACATCTCCTCAATGTGACCGTACTTCACCACGTAGCTATTGGCTGTTAGACCCCGAGCTTCATGTAATGGTGAGAATGGTGGAGACGGAACGTACTGTTTGCGACCGAATTACCTTAGCACACGTACCGGGTGGTAAGGCTCAACCACATGGTACATCTTTAGAATACCCATATAAAAGGTAATTTCTCTGAAAGGGTAGAATTCTTTATGATTCCTATATGGATCCCAAACTACCTGCAAGTTTGATAAGTACGCAGAATTAAGTAAATTACCAACATGTAACTTGGATATTAAATAAGTACACAAATAGCCCAACATGTTACCTGGTTGCCGGTGAGTTGATCTAGACTGGACCGAATAGTCTGCACATGTGATTGAGAGACATTTGTGTCTCATATGCTCAACCAACGACAAGCAAGTATTTCACCTTCTGTAAAGAATCGGTTCGACACTAGCTTAAAGGTTGGGAAATAAGAAAAAATCCAAGCCTATAGTAATATCAGATACCCTGACTTCTGAGCAACGTTAGCTCGAGAAACAAGCCCAAACTGTCTATATAACCAAGCAAGAGCCCCAGCCCCCCATGCGAATGTGTGAACATCTTCGAGATCATGAAGCAATGTTAAATAATCAATCGACACTCTCGTACAGCTCTTGTCCACAAAGAGCGTACAACCAAGAAGATACAGTAAATATGCCCTTGCAGCACACCGAATCTTATATTCGGAGTCAATGTCAACTATCCCACAAAAATATTCTCTTAACCAATTGAGTCTAATCGATGCACCGCGTTTCGTATTAAACTCATTCCACGTTTCAAAGTAACTTACGCCCAAGGAATGAGTAATTGTATCAGCAGCTTCACGTGACGCTGTTGATTCTTGGTGGCACACGAATTTTCCTGCTACAGGCAAGCCAAGCAAGTAGAAACATCATCCAGTGTAATCATCATCTCACCGAACGACATATGAAATGTGTTTGTTTTGGGATGTCATCTCTTAACAAATGCGCTAACCTCAACAACGTTAACCTCAACAGCACTAATATATTGATAGGAGCATCTGACCAATGGATATAATGAAGACCCATCTACTAATTTCATGAATCAGGTGTTTGGCTGCGGTGTCATCAATGACTATGCACTTATTTTTCTCATGTGACTAGTACATCACAGTGGATCTCGTTCCTGTATGCATAATATAGTCATGACATATGCGCACACACAATAATTGGTTTCTGATTTTTTAGGGAAATAATTACCCCATCTCTTAAGATGAAGAAAGCAGCGTGCATCTTGAAACTCTTTAATAGTGATAAATCAACTGAAACTCGATAAATTGACCCTTCAAGATTATCTTGAGCCTCCTGAATTATTATTCCCTTCCTCTTATTTTGCACTATTATATCTTACCAGATTAGGAGTTTTTAAATTTAATTCAGAACCTACAGCAACTTCAAATTCTCTCTCTCGTATCGGGCGACGGATTGGTGGCCGAGATACAGCTTTCTTTTTTCTTAACGAGGCAGTTGGTCGTACATGAGAAGATTCTGTCAGATCTATGGAATACAAAAATATTTTATTCATAAATGATAGTTATCAGAACAATAACTTCTCTATGTGTAAGTAAGTAGTTACAAAATTAAATTTGCTACAAATATCATATTTTCTCTATTTTTAAAACTGCAAGATAATGTAATATAAAAGTATAAAGACACTGAAACCTTCTTTTGCTACTTAATTAACCATTACGACAATGCTATAAAACTTCAAGATTAACTAATAAAATTTACCATTACCGTCCACGATTGGAAAATTAATTAAATTTTGCATATTTTGCAACTAACATTACAATGTTTTTATTAATTATAATCAAAATATAAAAAAATTGCTACCACCAAATTTGCTATCTCCTCCCCTCTTCCTCCTCTCCAATCTAACAAGACCACTAAACCCAAATATCTCCCATTGTTTGCACCAAAAAAAAGACCAAAGTTAAAAAGAATGCTACATTAGGAAATCTCACCTAGCTCGACTCAAGAAGCGATGGCGGGACGGCGGAATGGCGGCCGTTCACTGACAGCGGCGGGAGATCGACGGCGGCGAGATCGGCACTGCCGGCAGCTTTAGCAAAGAGAGAGAAGAAGATTTGGAAGGAGGAGGAGGTAGGGAAGGGAAAGAGGAAGAGGAAGGATTAGGGGAAGTGGGAGAGGGAGGGAAGAAATGATTTAGAGTTTTCAGGTTTGGGTTAGGCTCGTGAGGGAGAGAAAAGTGGGAGAGAAGAGGGAGAAGGAAGATAAAAATGGGAGAGAATGATAGTTTGGATATATTTAGTGTGCTCACTAGGAAAACCCTCTCTTTTGTAAAGAGAGGGTGGGCTCACTAGGAAATTTGGGCTCACTAGGAAATATGACGTGCTCCTTTGGAAACATCCCTTAGTTTGTAGGGCTAGGGATTGGATCGAGTCGGGTTAGTTTGACCGGCTTGGACTTGTTGTAATTGCTAGCTTGGTTTTAAATTTTAGGCGTGATTATTGTTGGTTCAAGATGGACATGAGTCATGAGCTTAAGGCTCTTGACATGATATGCTTCAATTATCATATGCATATAGATTTTTTGTGAAACTAACTTAATGGCCCATGCAACGTGTATGAGTATATATATATATATATATATATATATATATATATATATATATATATATATATATATATATATATATATATATATATATATATATATATATATATATATATATATATATATATATATATATATATATATATATATATATATATATATATATATATATATATATATATATATATATATATATATATATATATATATATATATATATATATATATATATATATATATATATATATATATATATATATATATATATATATATATATATACATATATATATACATATATATATATATACATGTATATATATATATATATATGTATATATATATATATATATGTATATATATATACATGTATATATATATATATATATGTATATATATATATATATATATGTATATATATATATATGTATATATATATATATATATATGTATATATATATATATATATGTATATATATATATATATATGTATATATATATATATATGTATATATATATATATATGTATATATATATATATATCTATATATATATATATATATATATATATATATATATATATATATATATATATATATATATATATATATATATATATATATATATATATATATATATATATATATATATATATATATATATATATATATATATATATATATATATATATATATATATATATATATATATATATATATATATATATATATATATATATATATATATATATATATATATATATATATATATATATATGCACAATGCCTGTGTAAGAGCTCACATATGCCACATAAAAAGGCTTAGAAGGAACCAATTTTAATTTAGGGACAGTAAGCAGCATGTTGGAAACCATATAATCTTCTTAGCTCACAAAATCAAAGTCCAGTAACACTTGGATATATAATTTGTCTATCCTTTTGTGATACCTAAATTTTCATATACATTAATAAGAAGGTAATAAAGGATGAGAAGTCAGATCTTCTTGTATGGCCAGTCACCATTCATCATCAAATATTGAATCTTAATGCAGTCCCTTTTCAAGGCCAGCTTAAGAAATACATAATTTATAGCTAAATAGTGCTCAATAATCAAATAAAAGAGTCATATATAGAAATCACTCTTACAGGAGAACAATGATATGGATAGAACCAAGATAATATAATGTGATTGGAAAAAAAAAAGAAAAAGAAAAAAAATCTGCCTCTAATATATGAATTAATAAACATCATGAAATCCTAAGGATCTGTTTGACACAAATTCAGCTAACAATAATTTTCAAATGCCAATACTTCAATGGCTCCCGTAGGCGTATTTCACTTTACTACTAAAGCTTTATAAAATGGTTTATCCTGGTTCTAAAATCGATCGACTAGACTGATCTATTCAATAGCCAAATAAGGAAATTAGGCTCGGAATGGGTCCTCAGCCCAGCTAGATTCGATAGGTTTTGACTTGACGAAAGTTAGGCGAATAACATGTAGAGAGAATATTAGATAATAAAATAAAAAAGTAGACAATAAAGAGGCTACCGAAATCATTCTTTCTCTTACTTCTATTGCTCTCTTACTTCTATTGCTTCCAAAATTCCCTCTTTCGGGGACGCCATAGATTCTGCAGGTCCTAAGAATTGACTTTCACCAACGAAATCAAACTAGGATAACATCATATCTTACATTTATAACTAGTAAGTTGACATAAATTTCTCTACTATTAATTTATTAAGAGACATACTGATAGAAGATTGGGTCAATATCATTCTGTAATAGACCGAATAGAAATAAATAATGGAATTTCAAAGATAGGTACTTCAAACAAATATGATACAATATGACAGGTACGATACTAGATCTGATAGATATTTAAAAATAAAGAAAAATTATCGAGAATAAGTAACAGGCATGTTCATATGTGGAGTAGTCATATGGTTTTCTACCTAAATCTAGGCTCTAATACCATCATGTAATATCCTCATTTTTCAGCTGCTTTCCAAAATGGAGGACGCTACTTAAAATTTGCATTACATTACCCAACAGTCACAGAATTTTAGAATAACCGTAACTACTGTTATAACGGATAAATAAATAATATGTCTAAAACTGAAGTTATATTTATAAATATAAAGTTGATTACATAGAAGGGGCACACTGTTCTACGAATATAAAACAAAAGAAGAAATGGCATGGTATATAGAGTATAGGTTAATAATAAATATGGGAAGATATAGTAAGCAAAAGAAGGACCTGAGTCTGGTGTCAAAACTACCAATGTTATCAGTGGTTGACGTGGATAATAGATGGCCTCCTGAATTGATGGTGAAGTGAGCTCGGTTCTGGCCTAGTGATAGCGTAGCGTCTAAATTCACCAAGGACAAATATCCAGGGTAAAAATGGAATGAAGTGAATGAGGTATCAGCTACAAATTGCCTCCATTAATCTCCGTACATCTAGGTCGGTCTGATCAGACTCTACCTCATTTAGCACATCGGACTGGGCTATATCACAAATATCACACTGACTAAATATATACTCAATCTGGCCGAATTCCAAAAATCGAACCCTATCTGCTCCATTATTAGCCTCTGAACTAAATACCTATGTCTGCAATCTAGGATTTTAAACATAGGAGATTAAACTCAGTAAGTAAATTTTAAAGGAAAAAAGGGTGTACTATATAGCATAGGAGTATTAGTGTACGTAGGTATGCTCATGTCAGTGTTGGTAGTGAACATATAAAATTAGGCATGTAAGCAAATATGAATAAATAAATAAACAAGTATGATGAAATATGTATCTTCATCACGCATTTTATTGGTCTCAGTTATTGTCCAAGTTAGTTATACAAACTGTATTAATAGATAAGATATCTCTATTTTCCATTCTCGTATAAATGCTAGATATATCAGGGTCTCGGCCTCAATCCCATGACACTTAACCATGAGACACCACTAGGTATTCAATTCACAACCCGTACTGTATTATAGTAATGAACATATCACACTAGGTACTAATAATCAATTAATGATTCAGTATCACCCAGTCCACTGCAGTAAAAGATCTCGGCGCTAATATTGCAATAATACTTATACGACATGACTCTTATCCATTATATAGTTTCTCTCAATTCTCGAGTTCATTATACATGATACAATGACTTACAATGATATAATGACATGATTCGTTCATTTCCATATACATTCAATTTCTATCATCCATGATATTATTAACTATTTATTATTGGATCATATATATGCAATATTATTATATTCCATTCTCTTGTTATTTCACTATATTCACTATCATGTCCATCATATATTAGTCATTTTAGTACAATATATCATGTCACAATAAGTATCGCATGTCATGTTGCACGATCAAGATTAAAATAGAATAATTTAGGTCATCGATTCTATAAATTCTTATATTTTTTAAAAGCACATTAGGAAGTGCACACTCATATTTTATTTTATTTATTTATTTTTTATATCTTTCTCGTTTGGTCTTAGAGTTGTATCTAGCATTCGGTTGACTATCAAAAGAACTTCGGACCAGTTGTGATGAGTTAGATCGCATGATCTTTCCTTCTTTTTTTGTATTAGCTTGACTTTTTGTATTTCAAGTATGTTGTTCTTACACTTAGTATTGCTCAAATTTGTTATTCACTAAAGATCAGAGTGATGCAAATGACAAAATGTTAATATTGACAACTCATGAAGATGGAAACTATCTTAATGAGCATATTTGCATAGAAATGCCTCCTAATGTAAAATATATTTAGGATATATAGAAAGATACATAAACAAGAAACCACATTTTTCCAATTTTAGTCCATAATTTGATTCGTACATGTGACATTTAGAATTTGAAAAGGCATAGCACATTTTACATATGAACTATATATTTCATATGATCTGAAGAAACTCAAGTACATGTAATGGTTAAAAAATAAATTCAAATATAAAATAAAGTACTAAAGTACAAAAAACTAAGTACCCGTGGCTAGAAAGGATTTTAGTAATGAAATTAGGAATTGGAATCAAGCAATTGGTACAAAACTTGAGAACAATTTTTTTAAGTTCTTGATTTATTTAATAATTTAATAATTTTGGTTCCAGACAATGTTCATCAAATATTACCAAATTAATATGGGGTGTAACGGTCAGTGAGAGGAGTACTAAAAAATATCCATTTATTTGTTTGATATCTATAATAAAAGATATAATTTGTCGAAATAAATACAATCGTTAAAAGGAAAGAAAGAGGGACACGTGTTACTTGCCTCTATTTATTTTCCTTTTGTTGTCCTCACTCTACCCTATCATCAACCTGTAGCCCTTCCATTATTTGAGTGAAATAAGAGAAGATAGGAAATTTTGTTGAAGGGTGTAGCAGCTTGCAGGAGAAGGGTTTGTATCTATATGTGTAGGTTTTTTTAATTTATTATTAATTAAATTCTCACTAACATCTCTATTAGCTCTCCAAATGCCACATAGCCAAATCTTGCCACCCTTAGTCCCTTGGCTTACAGCACACCATCGATCTAAGCAATACATGGAAATAGAAATTTTTATTTAATTATTATTATTTATTTAATTTAATAATTCGGTTCCGATCAGGAGCAAATTAATGTAGGATGTAGTGCTCAATGAGGGAAACGCTACAAAGTTGTCCGTTCATCATTTCAATGTCCGGAATAAAATAAATAAAATTTTAAAATAATTAGAAGAATAGTTTAATATTATTAAATTAGCAACTTTGAGAATAATTTTTGGACTTGCAAGAAAATTTTTTAAAAATCATAAATATTAGAAAACTAATAACCGCTAAGATCGAATATTATTTGGAGTTACGGATTTAAAGTTACATCCACGAAAAGTTATTTCAGTGTCCGAAAATGCCTTCAGTGGCTGTATTCGGCACTATAGGACGCAAAAGAAGAATACGAGTAGCACGAATTTTGGGATATTATATAGCGTTCAAAATGATATTAAATAGGTAAAATAAAAACAACGAAAGTTTAGACCCGAAATGCAATAAGCAATTGAAGCATAAGTCAAGAAACTAAAGACTTGTGGATTCATTCGTAAAGAGCAACATCCTAACTGGTTGGCTAACGTCATATCAGTTATGAAGAAAAATGGAAAAAATTGGGTTTACATTGACTACAGGAACTTAAATGATGCATGTCCAAAAAATGAATTCTCGCTTCTGATCATAAAAGTTATGATAAATAATACATATGGTTTTGAAAGGATGTTCTTCATAGATGGCTTTTTTGGATACAACCAAATCAAGATGAATTATGATGATGAAAAACATTCATCCTTTCGAACACCGCAGAGGGTGTACTGCTACATTATAATGCTTTTTAGTCTAGAAAATGCGGGAGCCATATACCAAAGGGCTATGACAACAATCTTTCGCAATCACTTACAAAAAAACTTAGAATGTTATGTCGATGATATCACAATAAAGAGTCAGAACAAACATGATCATATTCAACGCTTGCGGACAATATTTGACTTAATGAGGACACATCAATTGAAGATGAATCCTATAAAATCCTTTCTAAGGTTATCAAGCGAAATTTTTTTAAGGTTTGTATAACCTCTAAAGGAATTCATCTAGATCCAGACACAGTTAAAGCAATTCAAAGCATGCAACCCCTAAGAAATATTAAAAAATTAAGGGGTTTGCAAGGACGTTTAGCATACATCCACTGCTTCATTGCTAATTTAATAGAAAAATGTCAGTCGTTCTCCAAATTGATGAAAAAGGGTGTGTCCTTTGTATGGGATACTAAATGCCAACAAGCCTTCCAAGATAGTAAACGATAATTGATTAATCCACCAGTATTGGCGGCTCTGGTTTCTGGCAGACCATTCTTCCTCTAAGAGCAATGGACCATGCCTTAGGAGTTTTACTAGCTCAAACTAATGAGAAAGGGCATGAATAATCAATTTGTTATCTCAGTCGAAAAATGATTGGTTTTGAACATAGATACACTCCAATAGAAAAACAGTTTCTAGTCTTAGTTTTTGCACTTTAAAAAATGAGACACTACCTTGCAAGGCAAACTACCGATATGATATCCAAAGTAAATCTTTTAAAAATATTGATGAAACAACCAGGTTCATTGAACTCAAGGCTAACCAAGTGGGCATTGCTATTGTCACAATATGATATGAAGTTTTTCCCTTAGAAAGAAGTAAAAGGACAAGTTATAGCAGATTTTCTAGTTGATCATTCAGTACCTAAAAATTCTAAATTATATGAAGCTATCATGGACAAGATAATGACAGTAAATGTTGCTTCACAAGATGAGGTCTGGCAAATATTTTTTGATGGTGCCACAAGAATGGGACCAAAAGGAAGGGTCATTGCCTGAGAATGATGTCCTGCCTTATGCTTATTCACTGACAGAGTGGTGCTCAAACAATGTGACCAATACAACGCTCTCATTATCGGATTGCAAACAACAGAAGAAATGGGGTTAAACGCTCTCATTATCATATTGCAAAAGGCAGAAGAAATGGAGTTAAAATATCTTGAAGCCTATGGCGACCCGAAATTGATGATCAATCAAGTCAAAGGCGAATATGATGTAAGGAATGGAGACTTAATTCCGTACCATCAAGCTACAATATCCTTAGCAGGAAAATTCCATGGATTCTTCATTGACTATGTGCCCCGAAGAGATAATACACAAGCAGATGCTTTAACATCTCTAGCAGTAACCTTAGCACTACTGTCCAAAATAGAACAAAGAATATCAGTCGCTAGTCGAAATTTATAGCATCCGAAACAAGCTTTGGAGATTGGCAAAGATGGCAGGCCAAGTCCGAAAAGTAAAATGGTTTGTGAAACCTCATCTAGTTTGGAACCTAGGGATTGGAGATTTCCATTCATAGAATTTGTACTTTATAGCATCCTCCTTGAGGACCTAAAAAAAGCTACTTCTATTAAAAGAAGAGCAAATTGTTACTTCTACAATACGGCTGTCAAATAGTATATCGAAGATCATACGATGGAGTCTTGCTCAGGTGATTTATCTCATAAAGAAGTACCGGTGGCATTACGAGAAGCCCATGATGGCATATGTGGTGCCCACCAACTTGGACATAAACTCTGGGATCGGATGTAAAGAATTCGATACTATTGGCCAAAAATGGTAATAGATGTCACGGCCTACGCAAAGGGATATCATGCATGCTAGATTCATGATGAGTTCTATTTTTTGCATATTTCATTCCATTTTTTATCTATTTTTTTTTTTACAAATAACTGCTTCTTAGGTATGATTTTAGTGCGTTTTTATAAGAAATAAAAGATTTGCAAAGAAAATAAGAAAAATTTGCAAATTTGTGATACATACATACATACATACATATATATATATATATATATATATATATATATATATATATATATATATATATATGTATGTATGTATGTATGTATATATATATATATATATATATATATATATATATATATATATATATATATATATATATATATATATATATATATATATATATATATATATATATATATATATGTATATATATGTGTGTATATATATATATATATATATATATATATATATATATATATATATATATATATATATATATGTATACATATACATACATACATACATATATATATATATATATATATATATATATATATATATATATATATATATATGTATGTATGTATGTATGTATGTATGTATACATATGTATATACATATATATATATATATATATATATATATATATATATATATATATATATATATATATATATATATATATATATATGTATGTATGTATGTATGTATGTATGTATACATACATACATACATACATACATATATATATATATATATATATATATATATATATATATATATATATAAGTATATACATATACATACATACATACATACATATATATATATATATACATACATACATACATATATATATATATATATATATATATATATATATATATATATATATATATATATATATATATGTATATATATATATATACACACACACACACATATATATATGTATATATATATATATATATATATATAT
This sequence comes from Dracaena cambodiana, assembly GCA_036321105.1. Taxonomy (NCBI): domain Eukaryota; kingdom Viridiplantae; phylum Streptophyta; class Magnoliopsida; order Asparagales; family Asparagaceae; genus Dracaena; species Dracaena cambodiana. Next base: position 62,808,633 of record JAYEPQ010000002.1, read on the forward strand.
ATATATATATATATATATATATATATTTATATATATATATATATATATATATATATATAAACATATATATGTATATACATACATACATACATACCATACATATATATATATATATATATATATATATATATATATATATATATATATATATATATATATATATATATATATATATATATATATATGTATGTATATGTATGTATGTATATATATATATATATATATATATATATATATATATATATATATATATATATATATATATATATATATGTATATACATATATATATATATGTATGTATATATGTATGTATATATATGTGTGTGTGTGTGTGTGTGTGTGTGTGTGTATACATATATATGTGTGTGTGTAACTCCGCCCGTGCTATGCACTGCCTGTCCCAAGCCAGGATAAAGGAAGAGGGTTGTGGTAGGCCAGTGACAGCCAACGTAAAATATTGTCACATACTATGAAATGAGCCAAAATATGAATTTCGTTGGGACGTTCCCTACTGAGCGACGCGCTACATCGGAGCCCGGGTGTAGTGAAAAATGTGTGAGGGTTGCTAGGTCGTCGCCCAGAAGCGACGCGCCACGTCGGCGCCCGGATGTGGTGTCAAATATGAGAGGGTTCCCACATCTTAATAAGCGAGTGGGGGTAAAAAAGTTAGCTCATAAACATAAATTTCGGTTGGCATCATGGAATATAGGTTCGCTTACAGGTAGATTAGCAGAGTTAGTTGATGGTATGATTAAAAGGAGAGTTAATATTTTGTGCGTGTAGGAGACTAAGTGGGTAGGTGAGAAAACTAAAGTCATAGAGCCTTGGGGTTATAAACTTTGGTATACGGGTAGAGATAGAAATCGTAATGGGGTAGGTGTGATCATAGATAAGCAATTACTTGGAGATGTAGTGGAGGTTAGGAGGAAGGGTGATAGAATTTTATTAGTTAAACTTATTTTAGATGGAGAGATATTTAATGTCATTAGTGCCTATGCACCACAAGTAGGACTTGATGAAACCAGTAAATATCAATTTTGGGAGGATCTAGATGAGATAGTATAAGGAATACGTACTAGAAAAAAATTATTTATTGGTGGTGATCTCAATGGACATTTAGGAACTAGTAGTAATGGGTTTGATAGTGTACATAGAGGATTTGATTTTGGAGAAAGAAATGAAGCAGGTAACTCAATTCTAGATTTTGTTTTGTCTTATGATTTAATTTTAGCGAATACTTGGTTTAAAAAGAGAGTTTCTCACTTAGTTACTTTTAAAAGTGGATCGAATGTAAGCCAAATAGATTTCTTTTTAACTAAGAGGGTAGATAGAGCTAGTTGTATCGATTGTAAGGTAGTGCCAAGTGAGAGTGTAGTTACCCAACATCGACTCTTAGTTTTAGATATTCAGATTAGACAGAAACTTAGAAAAATTAAGTGTAAATTAGATTCTAAGATTAAGTGGTGGCGATTAGAAGACAATCAAAAAGTTTTTGTAGATAGAGTAGTACAAGAAGCAGATTGGAGGGACCATGATGATCCTAATGTAACATGGAACAAAATGGCTAGCTGCATTAAAAGGATAGCAAAAGATATATTCGGTGAGTTGAGGGGCGGTGTTCCACCATGTAAGGATACATCATGGTGGAATGAAGAGGTAAAAAATGCTATTAAAATCAAGCGAGACCTTTATAGAGATCTGAATAATAATAATAATAATAATAATAATAATAATAATAATAATAATAATAGAATAATTTTCGAGAAGTATAAACTAGCAAAGAAGGAAGCTAAGAAAGCTGTCCGGGATGCAAAAACTAAATTATATAAATAAGTGTACGAGAAGCTAGATAATAAAGAGGCAGAAAATGATATATATAGAATTGCTCGAATAAGAGAGAGAAAGTCTAAAGACTTATGTACTGTAAAGTGTATTAAAGATGAGGATCAGACGGTTTTAGTTCGAGACGAAGAGATTAAAGAAAGATGGAAAAATTATTTTGATAGATTATATAATGGTAGTTTTACTCAAGATTTGGGAGATCTTACTATTCAATGTGAGGATATGAATCGTAGTTTTATGCACAGAATCAAAAAGTCTGAAGTAAAAGAGGTTTTGAAGAGAATGAAATCAAGAAAAGCTGTTGGTCCAGATGAGATTCCTATAGAGGTATGGAGATATCTAGGAGAGATTGGTGTGAGGTGGCTAACAGATCTTTTTAACAAGATTTGGCAAACTAAGAAAATGCCAAATGAATGGAGAAAGAGTACCCTAGTACCTCTGTATAAGAATAAGGGGCGACATTCAGAGTTGTTCTAACTATCAGGGAATAAAACTCATGTGTCACACTATGAAGCTTTGGAAAAGGGTAATTGAACATAGATTGCGACAAACTGTTAAAATATTGGAGAACCAATTTGGATTTATGTCGGGGCGATCGACGACAGAAGCTATTCATTTACTTCGTCAACTTATAGAGCGATTCCGAGAGAGAAATAGAGATTTGCATATGGTATTTATTGACTTAGAGAAAGCCTACGATAAAGTTCCACGAGAGATA
>JAYEPQ010000002.1:62813694-62936194 GCA_036321105.1 Dracaena cambodiana
ATGAATTCTTGTAAATTCAAGTGGCTTTTTAGATGCACTTTTTGATTTAATAAAAATTAGGGTTTTGCAGAAAGGATAACAACCACAATACTGAACTACAGAGGTGATCTTTTGTTATTCATCATTGTTTCTTTGGTAATTTTCTTTTATTTGCTTTTTAATTTAGTTTATTTGTTTTCTAGAATAATTTAATTGCTTTCTAGTATAGATTTATTTACTTTTTATTTTAGATTTCTCTTACTTTCTAGATAATTAGAATTTTAATGTATTTCATAAATAAAAATAGGATCTTGGTAATTAATGGTATGAGTAACTAATTTGTATTAGCCCTAAGATAAAGATAAAATTAGTTTAATAGTTCTAACATGAATTTTTCTCATCTTCTTTCTAAAAAGAAATAAAGTCATAATTTTTCTATAAATAAAATAAAAATATGACTTTGTAAATCATAATTCTTTTATAGATTTTGTTTAATTCATATTTTGATAATCTATACTGAGATGAGATTTGAAATTTATATTCTTTGCTTTTATTTATAAAATTATTAAAAAGATTTTTCTATAAATAAATTAAAGAGAATAAACTTGTACATCCGATATCTTTGATAAGTTATGCTTAAGTTTAGTTTTTTTGATAATCTATACTTAGACTAGGGTTTAGGGTTTACTTCTTTACTTTTATTTATAAGATTATTACTAGATATAATTTGTTTTTAAGAAAAATATTATCTTTGATGATTTACGCATGCACATCACTTGATAGGTTATACTTAGGGGCTCTTAATTAAAATCAAATTTAAAAGATCACCTTTTTAATGTGTTACTTTAATATACATAATTAAAAAGTTAGGAAGAAAGAGATAATTCATTATTAGGATATTATTCTAATATATTCGAAATCCTAGGCTAACTTTGGAAACCAAAAGTAATCTTTTCAATCCAAAATCTCATAGTTAACTTGATAGATCTAAAACATTAGTGAGATACAAAACACCTTAGATTCTCGTGGAAACAACATGTTTGTGCTACAACACTGTATGCTTATAGTAGATTATTCATATTAAGTTTTTGGCGTCGTTGCCAGGATCGACAGTGTTTTCTTACTTTTTCTTGTATTTTATAGGTTAACAGTATGCGTTGAGTGAGCAGGGATCTGAAAGTAAAGATACAAGAAGTAAAAAGGGACAATAGGAGCATTTACGAAGCACTACAAAAATCACGGAGCCAAACTCCCTGCTTTTGTCACCAAAGAGCGGCAATAGTCGCCATTTGGTGGCACATCGGGTGAATTTCTCCCTCTTGTTTTCCCGTATTTTGTTTTTTTGGCCTCTAGTTCTATAAAGAAATTTAAAAAAAATAAAAAAAAGTAGGAACAATGGGAAAATCATGTTTTTATTAGATCATTTTTCTTCCACCGTTTATTTTACCAAACCTCACTTTTTGCATTAATATAGGAAACTCACGCATACACTCACGTCCATTGGTTCATGCCACATTGGATCCATGATAAATCTAGTCGACTAGTGAGATCAAATTTAGTCATGGGAGATAAGATGGACCGTCAGATTCTGATCCTTCAGTATCAATATTATCCGTTGTGCACTTCATTATTTTTGTGCATAAAGCTCCCACAAGAAGCGGGTAACAACTACGAACTAAAATCGCATTAACATGCTTCTGAAATTCATTGGATCAGACTTTGAGAATGCCTATCTTTTTATCAGTGAATTTCAGGAAGTATGTGTAATGATTAAACTGCAACATCTATCGGAGGATGTAAGTAAGCTCTATTTCATCCTGTTCGCTCTCAGGAATAATGCCAAAAAGTAATTGTACAGTATGCCTACTGATTCAATCACTACTTAGAATGAATTTATTATGATATTTCTTGAGAAATACTATTCCACGTACAAGATGGTCAAAATATGAAATGTTATCAATCAATTCTATCAAGTGCCAGGAGAATCCTTCCGGAAGTACTTGGAATGGTTCAAAGACCTACTAGCTCAGTGCCCCACCATACAATAGAAAACTGGCGGTTGTGTCAAATCTTATACGAAGGACTCGATAACACATCCAAAACTCTTCTTGAATCCATATGTCAGGAGGACTTCATGAAAAAGAATGAGGATGAAGCGTGGGGATTTCTAGAAGACTTATCGTGGAAAACGAAGTAGTGGGATAGTCCTGCTGAGAAGCTCAACGTATCAACTTCTGCTAACAAGGGCGGAATCTATTGCGTCCATAGCTCTATAATTGCTGAAACTAAAATTGCAACCCTTGCTAGGAGAATCGAGGTGTTGGAGACTCCTACTGCTCCATAGGTGGGTCAAATCAATCAATTACACGTTCCCACATACTTTAATTGTGAAACTCTAAATTACGTTATGGAGGAGTGTTCACTATTGATGAATACCACGGGTTCGATATCTGAGCAGGCTAACGCCTTGTATCAATGACCTATGAGCAATTCTTATGCTCCTGTATATAATTCGGATTGGAGGAACCACCCAAATCTATTATGGGGTCAGGGGCAATATCATGGAGCCCCCAACTCCAACTTGTAGTCTCCACCCAATGGTTAGTTCCCGAGACCTAATATGGGTATATATCAATACCCAAATGCTACAAATCAAGGGAACAATTAGAATAGACCATCTGCGCATATTCAATCATATCCACAGCATGAGTTCAATAATAATTATGATAGACGGCTAACAATACTTGAAAGGAATGTGAAGAATCTTTTCAAAACAACGTCCAATTTAGACACACAAATGCAAAATTTAATAAAAATATCTACTGGCTTTTATACAACGGACCGATCAACAATTTCTTATAAATTCTCAGTCGATTAAGAATATAGAGTAGCTAGTTAGGCAATTAGCCATACAGCTGATTGAGCGGGGGCCTGGGTATCTTTTCGAGTCAATCAATAATGAACTCCAACTCTAACTCATCTCAGTCTGTTCCATTCCATATTCACCAATGCAATGCCATTCACAAGCTCAGATTTGACAAGCAAGTGGACAATAATGCACATATGCCCCCTGATCCAACTCCTATAATTCTGCAAACTACATCATCTTTTCCATCTCTTTTTCCATGTCCATCTCCATCACCTCCATTGTTATCACATGCTCATTTGGAAGAACCTATTCTAACCTGAAAGCACCATACTCCAATCAGTTTAGGAAGTCTTTACCGCAAGTAGAGAAGATTCTCTAAATATTTCCGCAAGTAAATGTTAACATTCCACTCCTAGATATCATACAACAGGTTTACACTTATGCCAAATTTCTCAAAGATTTGTGTATCTAAAAATGAGCAAAAAACGTTCTTGGGAATTTTTTCTTACAAAAAATATACCGCAAATCCTCTCTAACTCCTTAATTGTTAAATGCAAAGATCCAAGTTCTCCTATAATCTCATGCACCATTAGGAACATTACATTTAATAGGGCATTGCTTGATTGAAGGGCAAGTTTCAATTTGCTTTCTTACACTATTTATTAACAATTAGAGTTAGGAAAGTTTTAACCCACCAAGGTCACATTATAACAAGCTGATCGCTCAATCACGAGACTACTTGGTATGGTTGAAGATGTGCTTATCAAGATTGGCAAATTCATCTTTTCTATAGATTTTGTTTTAGAAACTGAGTCAATTTCAAATCCACGGAATTAAATTCTTGTTATTTTAAGCAGACCATTTTTTACAACTTTAAATGTATTAATTGATTGCACGAGTGGGATCATGAAGCTATCATTTGGGAACATGACTGTGACATTGGACATATTTAATATGGATGAGTACATAACGAGCTTCTTTATTAAGGTTTACACTCTCATTCTACCTCTTGTGCTAATAATAAACCCACATTTTAGCAAATTTTCACAGATGAGCTCATGTTATTAGACAAATTGGCACATATTGATTCTGCGTATAATGATATTTTTACAGGTGTGCAATTCACTAATGAGTAAATCTTTGATGATTTATTTGCAGAGGAGCTTATATTACTTCGTGAATTAGAAGGGCTATCACAGTTCATGACTTACTTGATCATGTTGCACTCTTCACACCTCATGATAGTTCTATATGTATGCTTATTACTAATGATGATTGGTAAGTTTACATTGAAAATTTATTTTGCCCAATTATTAACGCTTACATGAGGAAAAAGAAAAGGTGAGGATGGCATAAGAAACAAAAAGATAATTTCATGATCTATTGGAGAATGATGAGATATAATAATTCACCAGCTTCATATTTAAAATACATACATTATAAAAGTGGGAAGCGATCGAAAAGTTGTAACTGCTTTTCATTGTTAATAGGGTGACCATATTGAGATTATGATTTTTCACAACTCTCATTAGTTGTATATTATTTATAAAATATTTTATATTTATTTTGCCACCTTTGGTTTGTGTATGACGGCATACACGAGTTTAGGTGTGGAGAGTAGATTAGTAGATTTTGGTATTTTTGTTAAAGGATTTTTATTTTTATTTTTTTAGGATTTTTTTTAAAGAATTTTTGAGTTTCTTTATTCTACACTTTGGATAGTTTTTAGGTTATTTTTCCAAAAAATATAAAAAAATAGAGATCTAAAAAAGTTTTAAAAAATATTTTCTACAATAAATCAAGCTAATTACAAATAAAAAAATAAGTTTAGATTGGATATTTGATAGGAAAGTAGATTGGATAAACAATTTAGAATTTTATAAAAAAATTAAAATCTGAAAAATAAATACAATTAATATTAATTTTGATGTAAATATGCATCTGTTTTTCACTTTACAATAATTAATTAGGTTAAGGAAAAATGATATCAATTGAGTAGTCTTTTCTCTCTAAATGAAAAAAATAGAAAAGAAAAAAAAGAATAAAGAGCTGAGCCTGGTACTTAAGGCAATGATCCTTTATAAATAAATAATTTTTTTAAAAATTACTAAGTAGTTGGGTATTTGCGCCTAATTAAACATGAATATCCACACGAATGGTGGTTTTTAAGAGATATAATATAATTTGAGTAATCAAGTGTTTATGCCTAAGCAAACAGGAATATTCATATGAAACGTGAAATATTTATAAAACGAAGAAAAAGAAAAAAAATTATAGAGAAAAGATGAATTATGAGTTAGAGTTTGAGTACAAAATCGAAATAAGCTATCACACATATACGTATATATATAGAAGTTAATAAATTATTTATTAGTGGGTATTGAAAGATATTATTTGAATTTTTTATTAAAATAATAAGTGTATTTGATATGACACTTGATCTAAAAATTGATAATCTAAACTTGATTTTGAGTATATATATTAGTGAGATTAATTGTATAAAATATTAAAAAGATTTTTCTTTCTTTTGTATAATTTTTTTATTTTTCTTGATTTTATGTTATCATTATTTTTATTTTCTTTACTCCTTAATCTCCTTTCTTCACGAATTTTTTGCGTATATTTATTGCTAATCCTCACAAGACACAACTCATCCATTAGGGTAATTTAGAGATTTAACGGCTTGTTGCATGTGCTAAGTGTAACCGTGATTTTCGCAAAAGTTAGTTAGGATTTTATTTATTTTAGGTCTATATTTTGTTCGGGAACTAGCAAAAGATATATGTGGGGGGTTTTAATAAGTTCCATATTTTGTATATTTTCTTCCATATTTTATCTATTTTTGTATATAAATAATTACTATTTGGGTATGGTTTTAGTATATTTTTATAAGAAATGAAAGATTTGCATAGAAAAAGAAGAAACAGGAGCAAATTTGTGATATATATGAGCAAAGAAAATCAATTATATTGAAGATAGATATTCATGTGCAACAACATCAATTTCAAGAGCATTTTCAGTAAAGACAAACATTGAACTGGAAAATTTTATATAGAAGAAATTTGTAGAGCTCGAAATTATTTTTGAAACATCACCAAGAACGGCTCAATCCAAATTTGCATACAAAAGTTATAGTCGTTTTACTGAAGTACTACAGAATAGAAGATCCAATCCAGCGGGCTACGGGTGTGTCGAGCTTAATTTCGGGTTTTGGACCTAAAAAATAGTATTTTGAGTCATCAAATCTCAACCATTAGTTTCTAACAACTATGGATGGATTAGAATTCTATATTTTGAGATTAGTTTGTATTAGGTTAGGATTATATCTTTTGTACTAAGTTCGAGTAGGAGTAAGATTGTATTTGAATTATAAATAACCCATAAATCCTTGTAAATTGAGATGGCTTATGCACTTTTTGATTTAATAAGAATTATGGTTTTGCTGTAGGGGTGACGGCCATAATACTGAACTCCAAAGGTGACGCTTTACTGATCATCATTGTTTCTTAGATAATTTTCATTTATTTATTTTTTAGTTTAGTTTATTTGCTTTCTAAGATAATTTATTGCTTTCTAGTATAGATTTATTTACTTTCTAGTTTAAATTTTTCTTCCTTTCTAGATAATTATATTTTAAATGGCTTTCTTAAATAAAAATAGGATCTTAATAATTAGTAGTATGAGTAACTAATTTGCATTAGTCTCAAGATGTAGATGAAATTAGTTTAATAGTTCTAACATGATTTTTTCTCATCTTCTTCCTAAAAATAAATAAAATTATGATTTTTCTATAAATAAAATAACGACAGGACTTGGTAAATCATAATTTTTTTTATAGATTATGCTTAATTCATATTTTGATAATCTATATTTAGATGAGATTTGGAATTAACATTATTTGTTTTATTTATAGAATTATTAACAAGATTTTCCTATAAATAAATAGAAGAGAATAAACTTGTAGATCCAATATATTTGATAGGTTATTTTTAAGTTTAGTCTTTTGATAATCTATACTTACTTAGGATTTGAGATTTATTTCTTTACCTTTATTTATAAGATTATCTACTAGATATAATTTATTTTTAAGAAAGATATTATCATTGATGATCAATGCTTACATATCACTTAATATGTCATACTTAGGGGCTCTTACTTAAAATTGAATTAAAAAGATCAACTTTTTAATGTGTTACTTGAATATGCATAATTAAAAATTAGGAAGAAAGAGATAATTCATTGTAAGAATATTATTCTAATGGATTTTGAAATCCTAGGCTAACTTTAGGAAACCAAAACTGATCTTTTTAATCTAAAATCTCATAGTTAAATTGATAGAACTAAAGAATTAGTGAGATAGTAAAACATCTTATATTCTCATAGGAAAAACTTATTTGTGCTACAACAATACTGTGCACTTGCAATACGTTATTCACATCAATTCATGCTGACTACATTCACCGATTATCAGAATACCTACATCCTACGTTTACATCATGGCTGTTTGAGGCATGGGATAATGATGTAGTTGGACCTATCTTCTCTCCTTCTTCAAAAAGTCATTGGTATATCATTGCAGTCACCGATTACTTCTTTAAATGGTCGGAAGCTGAAAGAAGTAAAAGCCTTTGACGTAATCAAATTCATAAAACACCATGTTATTTACCGATTTGGCATACCACAAAGGACAGTCCATGACAACGGACTCCAATTTGTAAGGCAAGATTTTACAAGTTATGTGATAAGTTTAAAATCAAAAGCGTCGTATCGACGGCTTACAACCCTACTGCAAATGGTCTAGCGGAGGCATTCGATAAGACAATATTCAAAATATTGAAGAAACTCATTCAAACAATAAACGAGATTGGCATGAAAAACTTGGTGACTGCTTATGGGCATATCGCCCAACTGTGCAAACTCTCATGAATGCAATCCCATTCTCTTTAGTGTATGGTTGTGAAGTAATCTTACCCTTAGAAATTCAACTACCATCACTCGCCTGCCTTGGCATTAGAAATGACCACTGAAAATAACCACAAGCTACGCCTCTGGGAGTTCGAAGTATTAGATGAAAGAAACTTTAGGCTTAGCAACACATTGAACTTTATCAAGCCAAAATCTCCAAAGCATTTAATAAAAAAGTTAAGGAACAGGTGTTTAAACAAGTGGACTTAGTCTTGGCAATACGACGTTTTATGATTATCACCCGCAAATCCAAAGGAAAATTTTAACCGAAGTGGGAGGGACCATTCGTGATAAAATCTGTCTACTCAAATGAGGCTTATAGGTTAGCCAAACCAAATGGCGAAGTTCTAATGACACCCATTAATGGGAAATTTCTCAAAAAGTATCACCATTAGAAATTTTCGATCGAGGGTAGTGAGAAAAAAAAAGTTAACTTGTTTGGTTAGGAACTACGGGGCAATACCTGAGCACCCCATTACCGTAAAGAATTAATTGTATCAGTTTGGACTTGCAAATCAACATTCCAATATTGAACAACAAAAAAAGAGTGAACCAAATGTATGGATGAATAAAACTCTTTTATTGATCTTTTATATACGAGTTTTACATTCAAAGTTCAAATTATATCGGTTGCTCTGAGCATTACAATAAATTCATATGTTCTAAGTATTACAGTGAATTCGCATATTCTGAGCATTACAATGAATATGTAATTTGACTTGTTTAACACATGTCATACAAAAAAAAGAGATTCAAAATGTTCAAACTGACAGTGGATTCGGCGAGGTCTACAACATGAACTTAAAAAGGCAATCCACTTTCGCAGATGAGTTGTTCTCGGGAGAGCGTCTATGCACACTCCAAAATGTTTGACTTCCAATAGTGGACAAGGTAGGGGCCATCCAAAAGGATGCCATGGCATTCAAAAAACCACGAGGATGCCATGGCCTTTGAAAGTCTATGGAACCCTGGCAACGGAAGCCCCTGTTGAGATGCAATGGCATTTGAAATCCATTGTGCCCTTTGTAGCCCAATGCAACTGGAGGACTCGTTAGAGGAAAGTTTGTGACTACCAATAGTGCTGCCCTAAATGTGCGAATCAGACTAGAAAGGCGATCCTCTTACCAGGCCACGCCATGGCAGCACTATTGGCCGGTCCGCTCATTAGAAAGGAACTCATCACTTCCCAACGATTTGAAGCCTAGAGTTGATTGCAAAGCCAAAAGTGCATGAACATCAGAAAGGACATATAGAAAAAGAAAGGAAAATAGAGGAAGCAAGAGAAGCCTTACTCCAGTGATGCAAGTGAGGAACCTGATCCACTGATCTTTGTTCTAAGTTGAAGGTTCTATCATTTTCATCATCAGTCGGAGGGTCTATAGAGATGGAACCACTCCTTCCCAGAAAAGATAACGCCGGCCAGAAGTATTTATCTTGAGCAGTAAGAAGAGTCAAAGCCCTTCAAAAGACAAGAAAACTCAATCCTAGAAGTGTCCAGATCACCTCAGGGGTATTTATACCCGCGAAAGGGATGATCTAGAAGCCCTAAGGCTGGGTCTCTTGGGCGCGACCAATGAAGAGACGCCATTAATGTTAAGTCATTTCCAAGCCGGAATTTTGGCACGACGCTCGTCCTGGGGAATGAAGTGATATCTGATGCTTTGAATTCTGTAGAAGATCTAATCCTTCGCCAATCCCTGCCAATTGGTTAGCCCTGCCGGAAGCTAAATTTTTAAAACAAAAAAAGTTAAACTGAGTCCAAAGCTTCTAAGGGAGTGGATAGAGAGAAATTTTGGCCTTTAAGTCCAAAAAAACTCTCGTTAACTCATCACATCGAGGAGAAGGGTATGGCTAGCCCAACTCAAATGGTAGCTGGTAATGCCACCTCAAATCTGTCATAGCTAGAGATTGCTAAAAACTCCATAAAAATATATCATGTGCAAATTTCATTTAACAAAGCATTTGAATACATCAATGTACAAAGTAAATAACAATGAAGTGTCTATTGATTGATCAAGCATTGTGCTTACATTGTATCTTTGAGCACAAATACAATAAAGTTTTGTCAAACTCCTTCCATGATAGGTGTTTTGACAAAACAAACAACCAAAATTATCCCTAGATAAAATTAAATCCACAAAACTTACTAAGTTAACATTAAATCTCCCACTAAAAAAAATTAGCTAAGTCCTCTAAGTTCAATATCACACTTCGACAGGACTCTACATGCATTGTCAGAAAATTAAAGCAATAATAGCCTGACAATCAAAACTTGTTAAAAGTTTGGGAATGCACTTTTAATGTTACAAGGGATTTTTGACAAACAAATCATAAAAAATTGTCTCTGGTGAATAAAAAACCATAAAGATTAAGTTTAACAAGAAACCTATGATAGAAAAAAATGTCGCATAACAAGTTCAACATAAAATCTCTGGCCGACATAATAAACCCCAATTCAACATAAATGTTAAATCAACTAAAATTAATTTGTTAAAAAAAGTGATGTCTAATTTTATCTATCCCCGGTTAACTTAAACTCACGACATGATAATGGTACTGAAACAAAGTGTCTTTAAAACCATAATAATAAAAAGTAACAATAGAAGAGGTAGCCAATTAAAATTTTATTAGGCCTCTATTTGAAAGTCTTCAAGTGCTTTTCAAAGAGCTTCTTCTTCATTTTGCCTTTAACATTAGCCATGATATCTGCTAAGATCTCTATCTCTTCAGGAGATTCAGAAGGAAGACTATCTATGCAGGCTAGGATAGCCCTTCTTTCTTCCAAAATGTTCTGTCTTCATTGGATTTATTAAGATGAACTTGCAACTCCTCTCTACTAATCTTCACAGCATTGGATTTATTAAGATGAACTTGCACCTTCTTTCTTCCAAAATCTTCTGTCTTCATTGGATTTATTAAGATGAACTTGCTCTTCGATCTCCTTCAATATCTCCTTCCAAATCTGGAGCGAGTTTGCGATCCTATGATTGAGATTGGTGAGCTCCTAATCCTTCACTTGGACTTTCCTATCAGCAAGCTGTTGAGTTCGTTGAACATCCTCCAAAGACTGAATGATCAAATCTCGTTGTCTTACTAGCTCCTCACTTTACTGCTAGTGTCAGCGCTCTTTGAATATGTCCACCAAAGGAGTGATAGGCTCTGAATGAAAACTTCTCTAAGTTCTCGTTGAATGTATGAAAACCTTGACATACTTTTCGAAAGAGGTGGCTACCTCGTGCCCCACAATGTAACTGATGGATGCATAGGACCTGGCCAATATATCTCCAATGGGCTCCAGGAGGATTAGACCATCTCTCAAGACCTCATCCACACAATATCTACTGTGTCATAAAATGTGAAAGTGATCATCTTCAGATAATTCTTGCTAACTCTATCTCCTAAAGATGAAGATGCGAAAGGAGCAGGGAGTTCGAAAGGAGGAGTAGCTATTATTGTTGTGAAAGCAGGAAGATCTCATATGCTAGCTGTCAAAGGAGGCACCTGGATAGTACTCGGTGGAGGTATTAGTACTTGCAAGGCCTCAAGTCGAGTGAAGAAGATAGTGTAGAAGTAGAAGGTGTTTCAGATATACTGGGGGTCTTGCCACGCCGGTGGATGGGATGAAACCAACCCTGAATCCTAAACTGGGGGTGCTACCATTGTCATACTCCTCTCAGGAGTCAAAGAAGTCCCTAAAAAAGAAGGGAAGGAGAATGAAAAGAAAATGTTAACAAGACATACAATTAAATAAAGAATCATATGGCATGACATTAACTCTCGTGAGAGAAGTATGAAAGTCATAATTACAAAGTAGATGATGCACCAAGTAAATAGTCAAGATCGAGGTCCTGCCAAACGATCATCATGTTGCCTAACATGAAAGCAACGACACATATAAAGGAGCAAGTTTTAATAATATGCCAAATTTGGCGTGATAAATATCAGGATTTAAGTAGTACTTGCTTATCATAACTACAAGTAATGAATAAAGACGATGATGGAACAAATTAAATGCAATAAGTCAAAAACATCTTAGGTACAAGTTAATTTCTGATGCACGGATGACTGTATAGAGATATGTGGAGTTCTCAACAACTTGAACGGTATCCCCTTTATATATTGAATCAGGTGGAGTGATGAAACCCTCGCCATTATCATCAACAGTCGTTGATGTTTTAGCATCCTCAACCAAATCAGAAGGCTGTTGAGAAGTAGAAATATTGGAGATATCTTCTTCCTGAGGGTCTTGAAGCATATTGTCATTTAATGGCTCATCATTCACTGTCCTAACTTCATTATCCTCTATCAACTCCTCTAACTAACTAACAGGAGCATCCGCTAGCTGGCTCTGAAGCACATCGTCAACCGACTATCTTTCATCCGTTGCATTCACTTTATTACCTATAGTTGATACTTGATGTTGTTCAATAGTAACTACTATCGGCGGGTCCAAACTAGCAGGGGCGCCCCAGTCATCACTAGGTGCTGCTTCAAATTGTGAAGATGATGCTGCTAGATCAGGGAGTGGGCTAGCATGTATAGTGTTTAATACTGAAGAAATTGTAGCAAAAGCAGATACCCCATCCTGAGTCACTTTATCCAGTTGATAGTCCATCGTCTTATCAAATGTTAGGAGTATCGTTTTGGTCGCAAATGACATCAAAGGTACTATAGAAGCAGAGGAAGGCGAAGTTGGGAGAGAATAACTAACAGCCGATGTTGTCAATGACAAAGTAGCGACAGTAGTCAATAAAGGATGAGAAGACATTGAATGGCTAATAACTGCATCATCGAAGGAAGTTGATATATCAGAAAGCTTAATCAGGCACTTAGCCACTGGTGAAGCTGGAGGGATGTTCGCTGGAGATACTATGGCAGTAGGAGATGACAAGACAAATGAAGAACTTGACATTCTCTTATGTCGAGTCACAAGACCCTTGCTGATTCGCTTCTCCCTTATCATCTCCTTGATCACTAAGGGTAACTGATGATGAAGCTCGTTGGTACACTCTTCCATCTTGTATATATTTAGTAATTCCAGCTATACTAAGGGGGGGGGGGGTCATCGACCTGCTAGAGCTGCCTCTCTAATCAACCTTTCGAATCTCTCGACAATCAGACCCACCCAAACATGATGACTTTAGATTATATGTAGAGATTATAGTATTCGTCTAGCCACTAATCAGTTGGTGAAGAAAGTAGTAGTTGCAGGAATCTACAATTCCAAAATTGCAAACAGTTGGCTTGAGTTGGTAGCTATGCCATACTAAGTGGTCCTTACTGCTTTAAATAGCCCAATGTCCACCAATTCTCTTTCAAATTTGTCTAGTACAAATCCTGTTAGTAGGGCCCACCAGTCCTTATTTCTTGCATGAATCCAATTCGGAACCCTAAAGTTCTCAGCTAGATATTCACCCTTATTCCATACAAACTCATTTATGAAGGTTCTAGCCATACAGAAACTCTTGCCTACAGGAACATCTCGAAATATTATTCCCAGAAGAAGAACAGTCATATAAATATGAGGTCTGTCTTGTACAAATCCAGATTTAACGAACTTCGCTACTGCAAAGGAATCTTGAGTGGGAGTGAGACGCCATTCCATTTGTCTTTCCTCAGTACATGGTCAAAGGCAACTCAAATGATAGTATCTTTATATGTCTGGAAGTGAGAAGTAAGTCTCCTATAATAGGTAAATCCAAGGGTAGGGAGGAAGAAATAAAGAATCCTTAGTGTCTATAGCATCTCTGAATATGAAATATAGTTTGGGGAGCCCAGTTCTATCTCTACCCTAGAATAAGGTGCTAGTGATTAACTCTCTCACAGTTTGAGCACTACTGTTACGGATTAAATGAGTCCCCTCTTTATCATAATAACAGTATAAAGAAGCGGGGCATAGACAATGGAAGTCTATGTAACCCTTAATACCCATAGTAGAGCCAGCCATATGGTGGGCAGTGATGGGAGAACTAGTGTAGAAGACTATAAAAAAAAATAACAAAAAAGATGAGTTACTATAAAGAAAATTACTGTCACTACTGAATAGATGAGGAAAAGTATATTGCCACGAGAAGCCAAGTTAACTCCATCGGACGAAAGACATAGTTAACTCCATCGATTAGAGTTAAAATTAACTCCGCCAGACAAGAGTTCAAACTAGCTCTGCCGAACAGTATTTAGATTAACTCCATCGACATAACTTCGCCAGAGTGAAGCATCTTCTCTACTAAGTAGAGACGATTCCTCTACTCCAGCAGAGAAAATCATAATGTTGTTTTCCAATCAAAGATTCCCCATCAAAGGGTAACCCCATGATTTCAATGACTAAATTGCTAGAAAGATTCATCATCAAAATCCAAAAGACCCTAGACTATGTATGTATCATCATCGTCAACATCAAAAGACATCAAAAAGGCAATTTTGAGATAAGGCAGAAGAAGAAAGGGTGCAAAAACCTGATTTTCTTTTACCCTCAAGAAGCACAAAAGAGGAAAAGATACGAAGATCCAGTCCCCTTGATTTTAAATAATATTATAACGAGCAAGAAAATAAATTGACATATCCATGTATAAAAAGAATTTCAACAATAATGATTGATGCTGGCGGGAAGAAAGTTTACCGACAGTGGGCAGTCGAGTTGTCACCGAGGAGAGGCCGCTCGTCCCAGCCACCTCTGCATTTGTCGACTGCGTCGCCCACTTGGGTTCCATAGATCTGAAAATATTTGAAAAAGAAGAGAGAAGATTTCAGAAAAGGAAGCAAGAACCCAAATCTTAAAAACAAAGGCAAAGGCAAAGACGAAAAGACAGGTGAAGTGTTTTCTCGCCTTTATCTGAAACAGTTTTTCGCCTTTATCCGAAACATTTAAAAAGAACATCATTAGCTGCATAGTAATCAAAACATTGTAACAAGATATTTAGCTCCGTTGGACTGGCTTCACAAATTAGCCTTGCCAAAAGCATTCCATATAACTAGGCCAAAGCAAGGTCATGCCAATTCCGCTGGAAGTATTCAGTCAAAACAAATATTGACATGTAAAATATTTGAAGATCATAAAAGAAGAAAAGGAGATTCAAAGCATCTCAAGATTTAAGTACAATTTATCTCGAAAACTTTGAAGGGGGTCTTGTGGACTATCCGAAATGTACTCAGTAAAGTTTCTTAAATTCATAGGCCAAGAGCTAAAAAAATTGCTGATTAGCCTCACAAAAAAGATAGCCCTATTAGAAGCCAAGTTGGCCCTATCAAAACAAGGTTTGCCTCACCAGCAACTTGGCCTGCTAGAAGCTAAGTTAATCTCGCCAATGAGTTAGTTTCGTTGGAAACTAAAAGAAAATTAACTCTGCCAGACCAGGTTAATTAGCTTCACTGGAAGATAAAAGAGAATTAACTCCATCAGACTAGGTTAACTAGTTTCGTCGGAAACTAAAAGAGAATTAACTCCGTCAAACCAGGTTAGCTCCGCTATAAAGGAAAGTTAACATCTTTAGAAGAACCAACCAACCTTATCGATTAACCTTGCTAAAGAGGAATCAAGTACATTCGATTGTAGGTAAATAACTACCACGATCTCTGTAAATTGAGAGAATGGTTATGGCATCCTCCAACTATAAAAATGACTCCAGGCCTCTAAAGGAAGGCATCAAAAAACTTATGGAGAAATGAAAATTCAAAATTTTCAGGTTCTTACTGGATTATCAATAGAAGTAAAGAAGGATCGCTCTGATCATACTTCTACTATCACACTCTCCAAAATCAAGAATAAAAAAATTATAATCTTACTTTGATTGTAAAGAAAGTAAATCTCAAGTGTTATAATTCAAATTCTAAATTTTATTGTGTTTTCTGTTTTTGATAGCAACTTTCAATTTTGACATTGTAAACAATGAAAACACTTAGTTCTGAACTACTGGATTATATGTCCTAGGTTAATTAGAATAGACTATAATCAATCTAGAATTTATTAGTTAGCTCACTAAGATAATATGAATAGTAAGATAGCAAAACACTCTAAATTCCTGTGGGAACAACCTACAAAGTGCTACAACAATATTATGCACTTGCAGTTAGATTATTCATATCAAGTTTTTGGCATCATTGTAGAGTATCGATAGTGTTTTCTTACTTTTTCTAATATTTTACAGGTTAACAGTGTATGTTGAGTATACAAGGACCTGGAAGTACAAATATAGAAAACAAAAAGGGACAAGAGAAGCGTCAGGAAGCTACTTAAGAAACTAGGGAGTCAAACTCCATAGTCCTGCCGCTAATTGGCAGCCAGAGCCACCAAATAGCGACAGCCAAGTTGAAAATCTCCCCCTCTTTTTCTCTTGTTTTGTGTTTTTGGTCTCAGGTTCTAAAAAATTAAAAAAATAAAAATAATAGGAATAGTAAGAACATCACATTTTTATTTGATCATATTTCATCTCACCACACCACACTTCTTGTATTTGTCTAGAAAACTCATGCATAGACTCACTTCCACTGGTTCATGCTATATTGGATCTGTGATCAATTTGGTCGACTAATGAGATTAAATTCATTCATGGGAGACAAGATGGACCAACCAATTTTGATCATTCAAGATCGATGTTACCCATTGCAAACTTTACTACCATCATGCATAAAGTTCCCATAAGCAACAGGTAACAACTACGAACTAAAACCGCAGTACATTAGTATGCCTGTTAATCAATCACTACTTGGGATGAATTCATTATGGTATTTATTAAGAAATACTATTCCACACACAAGACGACCAAAATACGAAATGTTATTAATTAATTTCGTCAAGTGTCGGGAGAACACTTCTAAAAATACCTAGAACGGTTCAAGAACTTATTAGCTCAGTGCTCCCACCATGCAAAAGAAAAATGGAGGTTGTGTCAAATCTTGTACGTAGAACTCGATTATACATCCAAAACTCTTCTTTAGTCCATATGCCAAAGAGAATTCATGTGAAAGAACGAAGATGAAGCATGGGAATTCCAAAAGGACCTATCATGGAAAACTGTTAAGTGGAATAGTCCTACTGAGAAACCCAATGTATCAATTTCTATGAACAAGGGCAGGATCTATAATGTAGACAGCTCTATAACTGCCGAAACTAAGATCGCAACCCTTGCTAGGAGAATCGGGGCATTGGAACCCCTAGTGCTCTACAGATGGGTCAAGTCAATCAATTATAAGTTCCCACATGCTTCAATTATGAAACTCCAAATCACGTTATGGAGGAATGTTCACTATTGATAAATACCACAGGTCCGACACTTGAATAGGCTAACGCCTTATATCAACTATCCATGAATAATCCATATGCTCCTACATACATTCAGGTTTGGAGAAATCATCCTAATCTTTCATGGAGATAGGGGCAATATAAGGGAGCCCCAACTCTAACATGTAGCCTTCAACCACTAATCAGTTCGCAAAATCTAATATGGGTATATATCAATACCCAAATGCTACAAATCAAGAGAACAACTAGAATAAACTATCTACACATAATCAATCATATCTACAACAGGGGGTCTCATAATGATTATGATAGATGACTAACGATACTTGAGGGAAATGGGGAGAATTTTTTCAAGACAACGTCCAATTTAGATATGTGCATGCAAAATCCAAAGAAGGTGTATACTGACTTTATACAATAAACTGTCCAACAACTTCTTGCAAATTCTCAATCGATCAAAACTATAAAATAATAGATTGGATAGTTAGCCACACAACTGAGTGAGAGGGGGCCAGATATCTTTCCGAGCCAACCAATAATGAATCCCAACTCCAACTCATCTTAATTTATTTCATCCAATGTTCACTAACGCAATGTCATTCACATGCTCAGATCTAGCAAGCAAGTGGACAACAATGAGCCATGCCCCAATCTCACTCCTACTATTCTGCAGGCTACATCATCTCTTCCCTCCCTTTCTCCACATTCATCTCCATCACCTCTATTATCATCACACACTCATTCACAAGACCCTGTTTTTAAACTAAAAGCACCATATTCCAATTGGCTTAGGAAGTCTTCACTGTAAGCAGAGAAGATTCTCGTAACATTCAATATGTGAAGGTTAATATTCCACTCCTTGATATTATACAAGAGCTTTTCACTTATGCTAAGTTTCTTAAGAATTTATGCACTAAGAAATGAGTAAGAAATATTCCTAAGAAAGTTTTTCTTACTCTAAATATATTCCAAATCATCTCTAACTCCTTATCTGTCAAATGCAAAGATCCAGATTTTTCCATAATCTCATGCACAATTAGGAATACTACATTTGACAGGGCGTTGCTTGATCTAGGGGTACGTATTAACTTACTTCCTTACACTATTTGTCAACAACTGGGATTATAAAACTTCAACATACAAAGGTCACATTACAACTAACGGATCGTTCAATCAAGAAATCAATTGGTATGATTGAAAATGTGCTCATTAAGGTCGTTTATAAGACTTTATTGTCTTATAAACTGAGCCGATCTCCAATCTACGAATCAAATTTCTTTTATTTTAGGTAGACCATTCGTCACAGCTTCAAATACATTAATTGATTGCAGAAGTGGCCTCATGGAGCTATTATTTGGGAATATAACTATGGCATTAAACATATTCAATATGGATGATCACACAATGAGCTTTCTCATTGAGGTAAACATGGTTTGCAGTTTGCACTCTCATTCTACCTCTTGTGCTAATGATAAACCCACATTTGAACAAATTTTCACAAATGAGCTCATGTCATTAGACGAATTGGCACATATTGACTCTACATATGATGACATTTTTATAGTGTGCAATTTGCTAATGAGCAAACCTTTGAGGATTTTTTTGCAGAGGAGTTCATATTACTTTGTGAGTTAGAAGGGCCACCACTCTTCACAGTCCATGAATACTTGATCATGGTGTACTCTTCATATCTCACGATATTTCTACTTTTGTGCTTGTTACTAATGATGATTGGCAGGTTAATTTTGAAAGTTTATTTAACCTAATTATTACTACTTGCATGTGGAAAAAGAAAAAGCGAGGACGATGATGTGAAAGTGTCGGTTGTAGCGCAAATAGGTCGTCTCCACGAGAATCTAAGGTATTTTGCATTCTAACTTCTCCTATTATTTTAACGAGCTAACTATGAATTCTAAGTTGATTTTTTAATTATTCTAATTAGCCTAGGATATGAAATCTACTAGTTCACAACTAAGTATTACTTTTATTATCTTCTTCCTATCATAAAAACTGATTTTTTTTTTTTTAATCTTTATTTAAAGTATTTTAAGCATGAGTTTTCAAGTGCGTGCAAGCATAACTCATCAAGGATACTATTTTTTATAAAAATAAACTAAATCATTAGATAATTTTATGAAGAAGATAAAAATTAACAATCCTAAAGTCTAACTAAGCATAGGCTAGTAAGAAATTTAACTCAAGTATAACGTATCAAATGATTAACTATGAGTTGTTGTATTTTAATCTTTTTATAGAAAAATCATAATTTATTATTTTATTTTAGAAAGAAAACAATAAAAATCAATTACATAGTTGATTGTTAGTTTCATCTATATCCTAGAGCTAAATTAAGTTAGCTACTCATGTTACTAATTAACAAGATTATATTTTTATCTTTAGAAAGCATTAAAAATATGAAAGTTAATAAATATCTAAATTAGAAAGCAATTAGATCTATTTAAAAAGTAAATAAAATATTTTTACTCACTAGAGAGTACTGAACAATAATAGAATTATCTCTCAAGCTCAGTATGACTATTTTCACCCCTTCGACAAAATTCTAATCTTTATTTAATTAAAAGTGCATCCTAAATTGCATCTAAAAAGCCATATTAATTTATAAGGATTTATGGGGGTATTATAATCCAAACACAATCTTATTCCTACTCAAACTCTGTTCAAAAGATATAATGCTAATCCAACACAAGCTAATCTCAAGATTTGTAATCCTAATCCAATCCATGGTTATTCGAAATAATGGTTGAGATTTGATGGTTCAAAATACTATTTTTCAAGTCTTAAATCCGAAATTACTTTTAGCACACTCGTAGCTCGCTGGATTGGATATTTTATTCTGCAGTACTTCAGTAAAATTGCCATAATTTTTGCATACAAACTCGGATTAAGCTGTTGTTGGGCTCGTTTTGAAGATAATTCTGAGCTTTACAAATTTATTTAACACAAATTTTTTCATTTCAAGCTCTCTCTTTGCAAAAAATTCTCTTGAAATTGTTGTTGCTGTACTTGAATTTCTGTCTTCACCTTTGTTGACTTTCTTTACACATATTCTTGACAAATTTGTTTCTTCTTCTTCTCTTCCTTATAAATCCTTTATTACCTATAAAAACACACAAAAATATCCAAGTAGCAATTATTTGCATATAAAAAATAGATAAAATATGGAAGAAAATATGTAAAATCTAACACACCTATCTTTTGCTATTTCTCGAGCAAAACCTAAACATAAAAAGAAAAAGAAAAATCCTAACTTATTTCGGAGGAATTATGGTTGCACTTAGCATGTGTAATAAGTCATTAAATCCCTAGGTTAGCCTAGTGGGCGAGTTGTATTTTGTAAGGGTTTCCAGTAATGCTACCCACAAACATCATGAAGAAGTTAGATTAAGAAAAAAAGAAAGGAAAAATAAGGATAACCAAAATCAAGAAAAATAAAAATTTATACAAAAAAAGAAAAAACTTTATGGTATTTTCTACAATTAATCTCACTAATATACAGACTCAATAATGCATTTTGATTATTAGTTTTCAAGTCAAGTATCATATTAAATACACATATCATTTTAATCAAAAATTCAAATCCTATATTTTGATACCCACTAATAAATAATTCATTGGCTCCTATAAATCTATATGTATATGTAATAGTCTACTTCAGTTTTGGCCTCTAACTCTAACTCTAACTCATGATTTATCCTTTCTCTTTAAAAAAAAAATTTCTCTTGTTTTACTTATTTTTCTTCTTTTTGTGAATATTTCACCTTTCATGTGAATATTCACGCTTACTTAGATGCAAATACCAGATTATTCGGATCATACTCTAAATATTTTATTTTTCATACGAATATTCACGCTTGCTTAAGCGCGAATACCTAATTACTTGGATCATACTGTATCTCTTAAGAACACCATTCGCGTAAATATTTATGCTTATTTAGGCACAAATACCCAATTACTTAGTAATTCTCAAGAAACTTTTTTATATCTAAAGGATCATTGCCTTAAGTAGCAGGCTCACCTCTTTATTACTTTTTTCTTTTTTAGAGAAAAAAGACAATTCAATTATTATCATATTTGTCCTTAACGTAATAAACTATTATGAAGTGAAAAGTAGATATATATTTACCTCAAAATTACTATTAGCGGTATTTATTTTTCAGATTTTATTTTTTTTCATGAAATTCTAAGTGTATTATCCAATCTACTCTTCTATTAAATTTTAAATGTAATTTTTTTCTTTTGTCTGTTATTAGGTTAATTTATTGTAGAAAATTTTTTTAAAATTTTTTATTTTCAGATTATTTTTCTTTTTTCTTTGTTTTTTGCTTTTTATACACTAAAAACTACCCAAAATGTAAAATAAAGAAACCCAAAATAATCTAAAAATAACAATCCTTAAAAAACTCAAAATTCTAGAAAAACACAAAAAAATCTTCTAACACTCTCCCTCATATCTAAACTCGAGTATTCCCTCATACACAAACCAATGGTGATAAAATAAAGATAAAAACTATTTAACAAATAATATACAATTAATGAGAGTCATGAAAGATCACGATCTCAATATGAGTACCCTATTAATGTATAAAAAGCGGTTATGACTTCTTGATCGCTTCTCACTTTCATAATGTCTGTATTTTAAACGTGAAGTGAGTGCATTATTATATCTCATCAATCTCCAACTAGTCATGAAATTACCTGTCTGCTTCTTATGCCATCCTCACCTTTTCTTTTTCCTCATGTAAGTATTAATAATTGGGTTAAAGAATTCTTCATTATAAACATACCAATCATTATCAATAACAAGCACACATGTAGGAATATCGTGAGGTGTGAAGAGTACAATGTAATCAAGTGAACCAACTATGAAGTGTGGTGGCTCTTCTAACTCTTAAAGTAATGCGAGCTCCTCTGCAAACAAATTCTCAAACGTTTGCTCATAAATATATGGCACACTTGCATAAATGTCATTATATGTAGAGTCAGTAAATGCCAATTCCTCTAATAACATGAGCTCATCTTCGAAAATTTACTCAAATGAGAGTTCATCATCAGTGTAAGAGGTATAATGAGCGTGCAAATTATGAACCATATTTACCTCAATGAGGGATCTAGTTGTGTGCTCATCCATATTCATATTCCCAAATGATAGCTTCATGAGGTCACTCCAAAAATCAATTAATGTATTTGAAGTTGTAATGAATGGTCTGCCTAAGATAATGAGAATTTCATTTCATGGATTGGAAATCAAATCAGTTTATAAGACAATGAAGTCTACAGGAAAGATGAACTCGCCGACCTTAATGAGCACATTTTCAATCATACCAATTAGTCTCTTGATCGAATAATTAGTTAGATATAATATGACCTTGGTAGGTTGAAACTGCCTAACCCCATTTGCTAATAAATAGTGTAAGAAATTAAGTTGACACTTGATCCTAAATCAAACAACGCCCTGTCAAATATAGTGCTCCCAATGGTGCATGAGATTATGGGGGGACTTGCATTTTTGTACTTGACAGGTAATGAATTATAGAGGATTTCAATATATTTGCAGTAAGAAAAACTTTCTTAGGAATGTTTCTTTCTTGTTTCTTAATATAAAAATCTTTAAAAAACTTGCATAAGTGGGAAGCTGTTGTATGCTATCATGGAGTGGAATATTAATCTTCACATTCTTGAATGTTTCAAGAATCTTCTCTATTTGCGATGAAAGCTTACTGAGTTGATTGGAATATGATGCTTTTGGCTGAGAAACAGATTCTTCCGAATGAGCATGTGATGACAATGGAGGTGATGAAGATGGATGTGGAGAAATAAATAGAAAAGATGGTGTATGCTGCAGAATAGTAGGATGAGATCAAGAGGCATGACTACATTATTATGCACTTGCTTGCCAGATCTGGGCATTCAAATGGTATTGCATTGGTGAATATGGGATGAAACAGACTGAGATGAGTTGGAATTGGAGTTCATTATTAGTTTGCTCGGAAAGGTACCCGGCCTCGCTCGCTAGCTGTGTAACTAACTGTCAAACCTTCTGCTCTATCTTCTTGATTGACTGAGAACTTGCAAGAAGTTTTTGGTCAGTTTGTTGTATAAAATCAGTAAACACTTTCCTTAAATTTTGTATTTGTGTGTCTAAATTGGACGATATCTTAAAAAGATTTTCCACATTCCTTTCAAGTGTTGCTAGCCGTCTATCATAATCATTGTTAGACCCCTGTTGTGGATATGATTATGTGCAGGTGGTCTATTCTGATTGTTTCATTGATTCGTGGCGTTTGGATGTTGATAGACACATGTATTTTGTCTAGGGAATTGACCAGTACTGGAAGCTGCATGTTAGGATTAGGGGCTCCCTGATATTGCCCTTGACCCCATGAAAGATTTGAATGGCTCATCCCGGATTATATATAAGAGCATAAAGATTGTTCATGGGTCCTTGGTATAAAGCGTTAGCATGATCAAGTGTTAGACCCATAGGATTCATTAATAAAGGACACTCCTCCATAACATGATCGAAGTTCCATAATTAAAATATGTGGAAACTCGTATTTGATTGACTTGACTCACTGGTGGAGCACTAGGAGTTTTCAACATATCAAGTTTTCCTCGTAAAGGCTGCAATTTTAGTTTCGACAACTATAAAGTTATCGACGCTATGAATCCCACTCTTATGTGCAAAAGTTGAAACATTGGATTTCTTAGCGGGACTTTACCACTGAATAGTTTTCCATGATAGGTTCTCAAGAAATTCCCATGCCTCATCCTTATTCTTTCTCATGAATTCCCCCTGACATATGGACTCAAGAAGAGTTTTGGATGTATAATCAAGTCCTTCATAGATAATTTGACATAACCTCCACTTTTCAATTTCATAGTGGAGGCACTGAGCTAATAGGTTCTTAAATCATTCCAAATACTTCAAGAAGGGTTCTTCCAATATTTGACAGAATTGATTACTAGCATTATACATTTTGGCAGTCTTATGCATAGGATAATATTTCTTTAGAAATATCGTAACAAAATCATCCCAATTAGTGATTGAATCAGTAGGCATGTTGTACAATCAATTCTTGGCATTTTTCTTGAGGGCAAACGGGATAAAATGAAGTTTAATCATGTCCTCCGATAGAAGCTACAATTTAATCATTACGCATACTTCCTGAAATTCACTGATGAAAGATATGCATTTTTAAAATCAGATCCACTGAATTTCAAAAGCATACTAATGTACTGCGGCTTTAATTCATAGTTGTTAGCCGCTACTAGTGGGAGCTTAATGCATGATGTTAGTGATATGCACAATGGATAACATCGATCCTGAAGGATCAGAATCGATTGCTCCATCTTATCTCCTATGAACAAGTCTGATCTCACAAGTCGACCAAATTGATCATGGGTTCAATGTGGCATGAACTAATGACCATGAGTGGATAAGTGAGTTTGCTAAACTAATGTAAGAAGTGGGATGTAGTGAAGATAAAACGGTGCAAGAAATGTGATCAAAGAAAAATGTGATGTCCTAATGTTCCTACTTTTTAATTGTTTTTAGAATCAGAACCCAAAATACAAAAGAGGAGAAAAATAGGGGGGAGATACTCACCTGAATTGTCGCCAAATGGCAGTTATTAACGCTATTTGGTGGCAAAACCATGGCCTTTGCCTTACTAGTTTTGCAATGAACTCCTGAGACTTCTCTCGTCTCTTTTTACTTCATGTATTTGAACTTCCAAGTACCTGCACACTCAACACACACTGTTAACCCATAAAACGTTAGAAAAAGCAAGAAAATATCATCAATTCTCAGCAATAGCGCCAAAAACTTGATGTGAATAATCTACTGGAAGTGTATAGTATCGGTTGTAGCGCAAATAGATCATTTCCAAAAGGATTTAAGGTGTTTTGCATTCTAACTTCTCCTATTAATCTAACGAGCTAATTATGGGTTCTAAGTTAATGTTTTTAGTTATTCTAATTAGTCTAGGATATTGAATTCACTAGTTCACAACTAAGTATTACTTCTATTATTTTCTTCCTATCATAAAAACTGATCTTTTAGTTTTTAATCTTTATTTAAAGTGTTCTAAGTATGAGCTATCAAGTTGCGTGTAAGTATAACTCATCAAAGACACTAATTTTTATAAAAATAAATTAAATCATTAGATAATTCTATGAATAAAATAAAAATCAATAACCCCAAACCCTAACTAAATATGGCTATCAAGAAATTTAATTGAGGTATAACCTATCAAAATATTAATCTCGAGTTGTTGTATTTTAATAATTTCATAGAAATATTATATATTTATTATTTTATTTTAAAAAAAACAATAAAAGCAATTACATGATTGATTCCTAGTTTCATTTACATCCTAGAGCTAAATTAAGTTAGCTACTTATGTTACTAATTAACAATATTATATTTTTATTATTAGAAAGCATTAAAAATCCTATTTTTTCTATGCAAACTATTAAATATCTAAACTAGAAAGTAATTAAATCTATCTAAAAAGTAAATAAAATAATTCTACTCACTAGAAAGCACTGAACAACAATGGAATTACCTCTGGAGCTCGGTATGACAGCCGTTAGCCCTTCGACAAAACTCTAATTTTATTTAGACAAAAGTGCATCCTAAATTACATCTAAAATGCCATATTAATTTACAAGGATTCATTGAGTATTAATAGCTCGAATACAATACTATTTCTACTCCAACTCGATAAAAAAAGATATAATTTTAATCCAACACAAGCTAATCTCAAGATATATAATCCTAATCCAAATTAAGGATATTAAAAACCAATGGTTGAGATTAGATGGCTAAAAATACTATTCTTCAAGTCTTAAACTCAAAATTACTTTCAGTACACCCATAACCCGCTGGATCAGATATTCCATTATGCAGTATTTCAGTAAAATTACCATAATTTTTACATACAAACTCGGATAGAGCCGTTCTTGGGCTCGTTTCGAAGACAATTCTGAGCTCTACAAAATTCTCCAACAAAAGTTTTTTAGTTCAAGCTCTATCTTTGCGAAAAATACTCTTGAAATTGCTGCTACTGCACTTGAGTTTCTGTTTTCACCTTAGTTGACTTTCTTTCCTCATATTCTTGACAAATTTGCTTCTTCTTCTTTTCTTCCTTATAAATCCCTTATTATATAAAAAAAACACTTAAATACCTGAGTAGCAATTACTTTCATACAAAAATAGATAAAATATGGAAGACAATATGCAAAATCTAATTATCATCAGATGACATAAGAAACAAATAAGGTAATTTCATGACTTACTAGAGGATGATTTGATATAATAATGCACTCACTTTATATTTAAAATGCACATATTATGAATGTGGGAAGCGATCGAGAGGTTATTACTGCTTTTCGTGTGTTAATATGGTGACTATATTGAGATCATGATCTTTCACGGCTCTCATTAGTCGTATATTATTTGTAAAATACTTTTCATCTTTAGTTTACCATCGTTGATTCATGTAAGAGAGCATACATGAGTTTAGGTGTGGGGGAGTCGCTTAGGAGTTTTTGTATTTTTTATGACTTTTATTTTTAGTTTTTCTAGGATTTTTATTTTTAGTTTTAGTTTTTAGAAATTTTGGGTTTCTTTATTTTACATTTTGGGTAGTTCTTAGGGTATTTAAAAAAGTTTTAAAATTCTAAAAAATTTAAAAAAAATATTTTCTGCAATAAATTGAGTTGATTATAAATAAAAGAATAAGTTTAGATTGGATATTTGATATGAAAGTTGATTATATAATACACTTAGAATTTTATGGAAAAAAAATTAAAATTCAAAAAATAAATATCACTAATAGTAATTTTGATATAAATATCTATCTATGTTTCATTTCACAATGGTTTATTAGGTTGAGGACAAACATGATAATAATTGAGTAGTTTTTTGTCTATAAATAAAAAAATAAATAGAAAAATGAATAAAGAGGTGAGTCTGGTACTTAAGTCAATGATTCTTTATAAATAAATAAATTTCATAAGAATTACTAAGTAGTTGGATTTTTACACCTAAGTAAGTGCGAATATTCATATGAACGGTATTTTTAAGAGATAGAATATGATCTGAGTAATCAGATATTTGTACCTAAATAAGTATGAATATTCACATGAAAGGTGAAATATTCACAACAAAAAGTAAAAAGAAAAAGAAAAAAAAATATTTAGAGAGAAAAGATGAATAGTGAGTTAGAATTTGAGTTCAAAACCAAAATAAACTATCTCACATGCACGTAGATGGATAAAAACCAAAGAATTATTTATTAGTGGGTACTGAAAGATAGGATTTAAATTTTTAATTAAAATACTAAGTATATTTGATATGATGTTTGATGTGAAAAATTGATAATTTAAATGAATTCTTGATTTTGTATATATGCAAGATTAAGTGTAGAAAATACCAAAAAGATTTTTTATAAATTTTTCTTGATTTTTTTATCTGTTTTGAGTATTTTTTGCCTATAAATACTTGCCTACCCCCTATTCTTTAGTACAAAGAAATAATTTTATCTTCTCTTCATTTTACAGTCATTCCAGCACCTGCAAAGTCCATTATGGAGATCAAAAGGCAAAATTGATGTTGTAGCCCTTTTCAGTGTTTTAGAATATGTTCTTAGCAATCTTTGAAATGACCTCAAATTTCTTCTGCAACCCCTCTCCCTCTAGAGAAGTACTTCTAACCTCCTCTCCATTTTTTTTTTTTTTTTTTTTCTGCTTTTAGTCATTTAATTCGGATTTATTCAATTTTGATGATAAAAATTCAGTTTTACAATTTTTTCCTTAATTGAGCGTTTTAATCCCTGGATCACATCAAACCTTTTATAAACATCATTAAATTAATCTGAAAACCATCTTCCTCTGTTTAAATGTATTTTTGGTTTAGGGCTTTGCCCCCAAAGGATAATCCCTAATGAGGATTCTTACTCTGATTTCAATTTTATATTTTTATTTTTAAATCTAAATTACTATACGCAAATTTCTAACTCCTTTATTTTATTTTACTGTCATTTGTTTTGTGAGGTTTGTAAGGAAATAAGTGAAGATAAGGCAAGTAGTGAACGTCAACGTTCCTATAATATCAACATGCATTTTCCTCGAGTTCCAAGTAGTTTGGAGTGTCACAATAACTTTTTCAAGCCAAATACCCGAAATTGGCATGCGCAACTTCCATCTAGAGGCAAGCACGAGATCATAAGTTGTTACAAATTCAGGTCCAACAATCGACACACACACGTATTAAAGGTGGATAGACTACACAGAGTACCGGTCTATACAAAATTTAGTTCCCACTATTGGATGAGACTCAAGAGAGCTTAGGAATTTGTTTGAGCTTCAACACTTCATAAAAACCTCGAGACAAATGGTCAATCAGAGAGTACAATATAGATCCTGTAAAACATGATAAGGGCATGTATAATGGATTTTAATTGTTCGTGGGTTGATCATTTGCATTTGGTAGAGTTTAAATACAATAACAGCTATGACGCCGATATTAAGATGACATCATTTGAGATCCTATTGGAAGGAAGTGCAGATCAATGCTTGGATGCTATGGAAGAGAGGAGATGTCATGGTCTTGAGTTATTACTTAAATAATGGACAAGATCAAGATGGTGTAGGAATATCTAAAAGTAATCCAGAATCAGCAAAATAGTTGGTTCATACCTAAGGCATTTAGAGTTCATAGATGGAGAAAGGGTGTTCCTTAAGATTTACTGACTCATGGAGTCATTTGTTTGGTAGCTTGCATTTCAATGGTCCATTTGAGACTGCAAAGACACTGGGGCGGGGGGGGGGGGGGGGGGGGGGGTGGGGGGCTACCTACAAGCTAGCTCTACCTCCAAACTTTGGAAGGCATGCATAATGTCTTTCACGTATCCCAGTTGAGGCAGTACATTTTAGATGCAAGTCATGTCCTGGATTACTCAGAGCTAAATCTAGATGCAGATTTATCTTTCAGGATGAGACCCATTCAAATTCTTGGTCGTCGAGGGAAAATACTGAAGAATTGATCAATTCTTCATGTCCTAGTCACTAGGATCAGTATTCTCAGAAAAATGTTACTTGGAAGTGTGAAGAGGACATTTGGGAGTAGTGCTTGTTAGCAAAAATATAGGAATAATACCAATGCAACAACCAACGAAATCTAATAGTTAACCGAAGAGAAAAATAGCAGAGACAGTAAACACGCAGATTTAACGTGGTTGGCAATGTGCCTACATCCACAGGGACACGATTGAAAGATTTCACTATATCAAAAGAGAATTACAACTTTCTAGTTCTGAAGCATAAGAGAATTTGCAATGAAATCATGCAAAATATAAGATCAAATCCTCACCTCTCAAAAAAAATACGATGATCTTAGTTGTGTTTATGTTTCAGCCACCAAAAAAAAATTCCGAAGGAAAGCTGCAATTTTTCTTTCCTTCACCTTCGGCCGAAACACAGCAGCCGCCCACACACACTATTATTTTTTCCCTCTCTGGCCAAAAATAAATAGTAGCAACTGCCAATTTAATGTTTTCTTTCCTTCAGCCAAAATCAATAGCAGCAGCCGCAACAAATCTTTTTTTCTTTTGCCGCTACAACAACCAAAGGAAAAACCTCGGCCTATATCATGCCTTAGCCGCAAACCCCCTTTTATAGGTTATATCTCATAACGGGTTTGGGCAGGTTTTGGACCTCTTTGGCGGACCGAATTCGTTGCGATAATAGGGCTCCATTAGCAACAATCTCCCACTTGAAGACCTATTGCAAAAATTATAATCTCTATACATGATAATCCTAGCGTCTAAAACTTTTATCTCGATCGTTCAAAGTCCCAATTTCAGCATTCAACACAAATGCACCAAAATTAAGAAATAGCTTAACTCTTTCCATCAACTGGTTTTGTCAACATATCTGCAGGATTTTTACTGCTCTCAATCTTCTTCAATTTTAATTGACATCCTCCAATAAGGATCTAATGAAGTGATAACTCAAGTGAATATATTTAGTCTGTGAATGATACACTGAGTTCTTAGCAAGATGAATTGCACTCTGACTATCACTGAACAACCTACAATCCACTCCATCAACATCCAATTCACTCATCAATCGTTGTAACCAAATAAACTCCTTACTTACTTCTGCAGCTGCCACATACTCAGTTTCTGTCGAAAATAATGCAACAATTAATTGTAATCTTGAAATCTAACTTACCACTATCCCTCCTACAGTAAAGACATAAGTTGTAGTGCTTCTGTCATTATCTCTATCACCCACATGATCCGAATATAAAAAACCTTGCACATCAATATTTTCACCCCCAAAACACAAACAATATTTTGAAGTACCTTTCAAATTTCTGAAAATCTACTTCACTGCTTGCCAATGCTTCTTCTCAGGATTCTTCATGAATCTAATTACAACTCCCACTGCATATGTAATATCTGGTCTTGTACTCACCATTACATACATGAGACTCCCAATGGCCAATAAGTAAGGTACATTTTTCATGTGTCTCATCTCCTCATCTGTCTTAGCACCTTACTCTTTTGACAGTTTAAACTAACCACCAAGAGCTGTAGTTACCTTTTTTGCATTCTCCATATTGAATCTCTCCAACACCTTGATGTATCTCTCCTGAGATGTCACAATTTCTTACATTTTTTATCTCAGGTAATTTGCATTCCAAAAAGTTATTTCGCCTCACCCATGTCCTTCATAGAGAATCTCTTTGCCAACTTTCTCTTCAGATCATTGATTTTCTTCATGCATGAACCTGCCACAAGTATATCATCTACATACAAAGTAAGTATAATAAAGTTATCGTCCTTAAACTTTTGTAGATACACACAATGATCTAAATTGCTTCTGGCAAAATCCAAATCCAACATAAACTTGTCGAACTTCAGGTACAATTGCCTTGGCGCCTGTTTCAACCCATACAAGATTCTTTTCAGTCGACATACCCAATTCTCTTTTCCTTCAACTTCATATCCTTCCGGCTATTCCATGTATATTTCCTCCTCCAACTCACAATGCAGGAAAGCGATTTTCATATCAAGCTGCTATAAATATAATATTTTCATAGCCATAATACTCAATATTATTCTGATAGAAGTCATCTTCACAACTGGTGCGAATATCTCATTAAAATCAATACATTTTCTTTGACTGAATCCCTCCACCACAAGTCTAGCTCTGTATCCCTTCTGTCTCATATTTCACCCTGTATACCCACTTATTATATAATATTTTCATCTTTGCCGGTCGTTTCACCAATTTTCATGTGATTCTCCTCCAATGAAGACATCTCATCACGCAGGGCTTGCTCTCACTTAAGATGAAACTTATCCTGCATAGCCTTTAGGTAACTCTCTAGTTCATCTGCATCAGTATATAAAATATGATATAAAGAAAGATAAAGTTTTTGAGTTGGCTTCCTTATCCTAGTGCTCCTCCTCAAAGTGGAAACACTCTCTGATGAAGAACTGGAACCATTTACTTCTGTCAGTGGCTATTTCTCCTACTCGGTCTCATCTGAAACTTGTGTATTCTCAAGTGTAATCATTTCTTCTCCTTCAGATGTAGGTATTTCTTCCTTCCTTTCATCAATAGATCCATCCCATCTTGTAGCTCATCCAGCTCTAAGTGCTCTTTCTCAACTATTTTCTCACTCTTCTTCTCCATTCGGTCTTTATACATACAGCCCTCATTGAATACTAAATCTCTGCTACGAATCACCTTGTAATGCTCATAATCCCACAAGCGATAACTATATTCATCACCATTGTATCCAATGAATGCATACTTCTGAGATTTAGAATCAAGCTTCTTTCTCATCTCATAATCCACACTGTATATGCTATACAACCAAATACTTTTAAGAATGAATAATTCACAGTCTTACCAGACCATATCTCCTCTAGAATTCCTTCATCTAAAATACTATCCTGACTCCTGTTGATCAGATAGACTGTCGTTCTATAGCGGCTTCCCAAAGTTGTAAAGGCAAACCTGCATATAGTCTCATACTCCGAGCTCGCTCCAAAATGGTTCTATTCATCCTCTCAACCACACCATTTTGCTGCGGTGTCCTCGGTATAGTCTTCACTCTCTTGATCCCGTGGGTAGAGCAATAGTCATCGAACTCCCTGTTGTAGAATTCCCCACCAATGTCTGACAATAGACATTTCATTGTCAAGCCTGTTTCATTCTCAACAAGAGATTTCTATACTTTGAAGATCTTGAAAATATCGAATTTCTGCTTAAGTGTAAACGCCCATATTTTCTTACTTGCATCATCTATGAAAGTAACAAAATAAGAATTATCTCCAAGAGACTTCGCCGAAGAAAACCCCCATATATCTGTATGCACCAACTCCAATTTCTTTGTTTTCTTCTCCTTACCATCCTTCATAAATCTAACTCTTTTCTGCTTCCCAAACATATAGTTGTCACAGAAATCAAAATTAGCATCTTCCATATCTGTCAACATACTTCTGAATTACAACACCATCATGTCGCTCTCACTCAAATGACCGAGCCTCTGATGCCATAAAATAGCCTTCTCATTCTTCACGGTGGCCAAAAAAACAACGTGATCCACCAAGCTTGAGAGTAAATATAGTGTTCCCACTCTCTCATCCCTGACCACTACCATTGCTCCTTTGCTAATCTTCTACTATTTCCTCTCAAATGAGATTTGATAACCCTTACCATCAGCTTGCTAACATATATCAAATTCTTCTTCAAGTCTAGTATGTGCCTGACCTCTTGTAAAAACAGTTTTCCACCATTGTGCAACTTCAACTGAATTGTCTCATTATCGACAATCTTACATTCCTGCCCATTACCAATAGTCACATACCCAAATTCACCTTGGATATAATTATCAAATCATTCTCTACGAGCAGTGCAATAGAACGAAGTCCCTGAATTTATAAACCATAAGTCTAATCTTGATTCTGTATGAGCAGACAAGTACAAGTCATCATACTCCTTACTTGGATTTACCACATTCGCTCCCTCCTTATTTTTGTTTGGACAATTCTTCTTCATATGACCCTATGTCTTACATTTCCAACACACTAATTTTTTCTTAAAGTTCCCCTTAGATTTTGATCTCCTTCTTTATTTCGACTCCCTACTTAAAATTCTACCCATTTCCTTCTTTATGTCATTATCAACAGACAGAGCAGTACTTATAGAAACTGTGCTCTCACCCATACTTTTTTTTATCAATTCATCATTCATGATAGTACTCACAACATCATCAAATTTAAGGGCAGTATTGGAACCATTACTAATGGCTATAACAATATTGCTCCAACTATCTGGTAATGAACACATAAATATCAAAGTTTTAATGTCATCAGTAAAGATAAATATAAAAATTCAAGTTGTGCCCATAATGTGTTAAATTCGTTCAAATAATTAACAACTGAACTATCAGAAAGCATTCTTAAGTTAAACAAATATTTCATTAGAAATAGTCTATTTGAAATATACGGTTTCTTATAAAATTTAGTTAATACTGATATCAAATTTGAAGTGGCCTTCTCCTTGGAGACGTTTAACACAACCTGTTTTGTCAAGCACAATCAAATCTGCACCAAAGCCCTTATGTCCAACAATTCTCACTCCGCATTAGTCATCTTTTCTGGTTTTTCTCCAAACAGTGGTTGATATAAATAATTTTTCATCTGCAACTTTCACCATTAAAAATTTGTCCCATTAAATTTTTTAATTTTTTTCATTCCTATCTTTCGCCATAACTCCTACTCAAAATCAATACCGATCTGAGCAAAATCAGATCCAAACTAGGGCTCTGATACTAATTGTTAGCAAAAATATGGGAATAATACCAATGCAACAACCAGTGAAATCTAATAGTTAACCGAAGAGAAAAATAGCAGAGACAGTTAACAAAATAGCAAAGACAGTAAACATGCAGATTTAACGTGGTTCAGCAATGTGACTATATCTACAGGGACATGATCGAAATCTTCCACTATATCAAAAGAGGATTACAACTTTCTAATTTTCAACCACAAGAGAATTTGCAATGAAATAACACAAAATATAAGATCAAATCCTCACCTCTCAAAAAGAATACGATGATCTTACTTATGATTTTGTTTCAGCCACCAAAAAAATTTCAAAGGAAAGCCGCAATTTTTCTTTCCTTCACCTTCGGCCGAAACACAGCAGCTGCGTACACACACTATTATTTTTTCCCTCTCTGGCCAAAAATAAATAGTAGCAGCCGCCAATTTAATGTTTTCTTTCCTTCGGCCAAAATCAATAGCAGCAGCCACAACAAATCTTTTTTTTTTTTCTTCTGCCACTACAACAACCAAAAGAAAAACCTCGGCCTATATCATGCCCTAGCTGCAAACCCCCTTTTTAGATTATATCTCATAACGGGTTTGGGCCGATTTTGGACCCGTTTGCTGTACCGAATCCGCTGCGGTAATAAGACTCCATTAGCAACACTACTCTCATCCTTTACATATGCAAATGTGTGTATGTGTATATATGTCCGTGTGTGTGCATGCGTACATATATCCTTCTTAGCTCTTTGAGTTTGTATTAGATTATGAGGACGAAATTTTTTAAGGTGGGTAGACTATAACGCTCCTGTCCAACATACTAAAACTTTAATTTTAATTATATTATCTTAATAATTACTACCATGATAACTATGATAATTTTTAATTCCATCTTATCTTATAAAGTTTGACACTTTGACTTTCCAAAATAAGTAAATGCTAGAAACATGATAAAACAAATAGATTTTTAAAGCAATCTTATCCTATTTGATCACATCCTAAATTATCCAATAAATTAACAAATAAAATAAATCTCATCTTTTCAAACACCCACCACCATTTTTCATCATTACATCCAAAAAGAGAGGAAGAACAAAGTGAATTTCCCAAATTCTCCACCTTCAACCTTCTTCTTATTTATTGAATCGTAGATCTATTTAAAGCTTCACCACCAGTTTGAAGAGTGCTCAATCCAAAATAAAGCAAGTGTAAAGATCTCTCTTTCAAATATTTAACCTCTTTTTTAGGGTTAGTTACAATAACTACCTATGTACTATGGAATCTGTAGCACTTATAACTCGTATCTTTTTTTTTTTTTTTTTTTTGCAGTTTGACCTCCTGAAACATAACAGAGTGAAACAATAATTTGATATAGTCACTCTTATTAAAAAATAAGCATACCAAATATTTTTAATCTCCAAAATATCCTCTCCTCCTTCCTCTTATCTCTGTACTAATAAAACACATTCTTATTGTATTAACACGAGGGGCTATAGATGTTTGCTGAAGTTTTCATATTTGAGTTGTTTTGCTTGAAATCATTTGATCGTAACTGAATTTTCCAAATCCTACTGACGAAGCTCTTCTCTCCAGCTCTAAATACTTTCGTCATTGAATGTGGAGGGTTTTGATTGGGCTAAGTTTTTTTTTTACAATATTACCCCCATTTACTTCTGTTAGGAGCAATTTG
Source organism: Dracaena cambodiana (assembly GCA_036321105.1). Classification (NCBI taxonomy): domain Eukaryota; kingdom Viridiplantae; phylum Streptophyta; class Magnoliopsida; order Asparagales; family Asparagaceae; genus Dracaena; species Dracaena cambodiana. Next base: position 62,849,313 of record JAYEPQ010000002.1, read on the forward strand.
GACAATTCAGCCATGTACAGTGCATATAATGTCTAATTTGATGGTTTTCTCACGCAATTTACGTTTCAGGAGGTCTAATTGCAAAAAGAAATTCAACAGGAAGTATAAGTAGTACAACCCCCATATTTAATTAACCTTTTACTTTAAAATGTTTTTAAAAACTTAGGGCAGAAAGTCATTCTCTTTGCATGCTTATACTTAACCTTTAAAGGCTTAATATTAAAATTTTAGAAGAAAAAATAGGTTTTTCTTGAGTTTTCTCACTACTCCATGCCTTATTTGTCAGGTTTTCTTTAACTAAATTACTCAAATTTTCACAATTCTAGTTTATGCTCAATTCTGGCTAACTGTGAGTAGACTGAATAGTTTGCATGTCAAATTCAAAATTTTAAGGACAGCTAGATATTTCATGCTAGTATCTCTAGAAATTATTGTTTTGGAATATTTTCTGGAGAAATAGTATAATGGTGATTTTTTTGGTGGTATTAGTCTTGGAATTGACAAAGAAATTAACAATATATTTGTTGTCGGGAAAATATCAAATATGAGTAATTTTATATGATTTTTTTTTTTTTCATAGCTAGATCAATGAGTCGTGGGTTTGTGTATAAAATTTCATAAGGAAATACTATAGTTTGGGCACTCAATTGAGTCCGTCTTCAGATGTGTCTATTTTTATACTTTACAGAGGTTTCCTATTCTATTGGATGTTTACCTATGCAAACTTTTATATTTTTATGTGAATTTTTATCTTATCCTGAAGAATCACATTGTGTAGTTGTTATGAGACTTAATGGTCAATTGTAGAGTATTCTATGTATGGCCTACTAGTTATCATAGACATACTTTTGTTGTTCTTGTGCACACGTATCATGTCATAGGAGTTGTTTCAGTGTCCAAAGACCTTCTTTACTTCTAAAATTTGTATATGTTTAGGGATATTTTATGAGGGTATATGATTAAATTTTGGTGATTTTATCTTAGGTTAATTACAGTCAGACCTCCTGTAGTATGGGAGTATGTAACTTAACACCCCTGAAATTTGAAACTCTCAAAAAACCCCTGAATATTCTAACGGCATTAACTGGACGTCAGTATTTGGGTCACGTGATATGCACGTGTTATAAAAAGTCTAAAATGCCCCAAGGCAGCGACTCCTCCCTCTTCATCCTTCTCCACATAATCTCTCTCTCTCTCTCTCTCTCTCTCTCTCTCTCTCTCTCTCTCTCTCGCGGACAAAGAAGCAACATCAGTTCCCCTTCTGTCTCTCTCTCTCTCGCTCTCGCCGGCAGAGAAGCAACGGAAGTTCCCCTCCTCTCTCTCTCTCTCTCTCTCTCTCTCTCTCTCTCTCTCTCGGGCAATTGATTCCTCTCTCGCAGTCATCCCACTCCTCTCTCTCTCGGGCAGAGAAGTAGCGGTTTATTCCTCTCTCGCAGTCATCCCACTCCTCTCTCTCTCTCTCTCTCTCTCTCCAAGCTGCTACAGCAGCAGCAACTTGCAGAGTTGCTGCATTAGCAGCAAGCTGCTGCCTGCTGCTGCTGTTGCAGCAGCAGACAGCAGCTTTGCTTGCTATTGCACAATTGTAGCTGCTACTCAGCAACAAAGTGATCCCAATTTTAGAGAAAAATTTGTGGTATTAGATTGAAGGAGAAAAAGGGTATGGGATGAATAGGAAGGGTCTGATTAAAAGGGGGAGTGGAGGCGTGAGTGACTGAGAAAGAGAGGGGAGGGTGGGGGAAAGAGAGGGAGTGGGGAGAGAGACATTAGAGAGAGAAAGGGGGAGTGTGCTGGCTTAAAGAGAGGGTGAAATAGGTATTAGATAAATGGAGTGTATTTAAGTATAAAATGGCAGTGATAATAACTAACTGATCACTAATATGTGTAACGGTTTATGAGGTTTTTTGAGAGTTTCAAATTTCAGGATATTAAGTTACAGATCCCTCATGTTACAGGGGTCTGACTGTAATTAACCCTTTTATCTTTTATATTGTAAGAGATATATTATGTACAAGTTCAAGTGTGTTGGGACTATCCCACCTTGAACCAAAGCTTGAAATTTTTGTGTGTTAAGAGGAATATATTTTCTATCTCGTGTGCTTAGGAGCTTTCGCTTTCTAGAGCATATTGCTTATAAGATCGGATTGGGATTTCATACATATTAATATCTTTTTAAATGAGCCATACAACAAGTCATTCTTGATTTTTCGAAACTTGGATTCATAATATGACGCTTATGATAGATTCATTTTAAATAATAAATTATTAATGGGATTATGAGAGAGCTAGACGAAGGATCTGCACACATATATCGCAAGGTCTATAAAAGAGGTTGCGTGGCCAAATTGGATGTCCTAGGGTGGTTATTGGTAGGGTCGTTCCATGAGAAGTTGGGGCCTAAAGCAAAATTTTAAATGCGGTCTAATTATAGTAAATATTATCTTCACTAGAAATCTCACTTGACTCATTTAGCTTTTTAGCTGCAAAATTATTTATTAGTGAGAGAAAGAGTCTGAGACTAAAAACCTGTAAAATTACAAAGCCTGTTGAGAAACATTGGGTCTTTATAATGGACTGAACTTGGAAAAATTAAAGAAAAAATAATTGGGAGACTTTCTAACAAATGAGGTAGTAGGCTAATATCTTAGTTGCCTAAAGCATGGGCCGGCCCTGATCATCACCATCCATTTTGAGGGCTTTATGCATGGGAGCCTACACTCATCCCTCATTTTTGATTGAATATCTAGCAGTACGGTCTTGGAACAACATTAGAGGTATGAAGTCGTAATCCAGGTATGCATATGATACTTTTAAAACATGTCTTTTCCTCTGAATAGTTCCAATAAATTTAAAAGAAGTTTCGAATAGTTACAAGCAAATTCTTAAAAAATAATAATATTAAATTGGCATATATATTTTGCTCTTTTATTGTACATATGGCTTATCTCTATATTTGTAACATGCACATGACTTATATATATATATATATATATATATATATATATATATATATATATATATATATATATATATATATATATATATATATATATATATATATATATATATATATATATATATATATATATATATATATATATATATATATATATATATATATGGCATGCTTTCACACACATGATATTCGAAATATGTATATATCTATGTTACTTTTTGTTCAATCAACATAAAAAGCATGCCTATATATCTTTCCTCTCTCTTTGGTTGCACTTACTAAATCACTTCTAGGATCAGGTGATAAAAAGCATGCCTATGTCCTACAGTACCAAACTCTTTTTGGTTTTGCACACTCAAACTTAATTAAATTGAAGGTTGATAAAGAACAGATTCACTATAGTTTGATGCTTACTTCGAGGATAGGTGGAGTCTCAGTAGTTGTTTTCTGTTGGAGTTAATTTAGGAGTATATTTTTTTTATCTTTTCATTTTTATTTAAGAGTTTGGTACTATAGGATTTATTTTCGGTTTATTTATTGAGACATATATCTCATATTATGGTGAATTTTTTTAATTTTCTTTTGGATTTTATTAACAATATTAGTTTTAATGTTCCTTTGAATAAATTATTCTCTTGATTTTCTAGTTGAGAAAATATAATTTGAATATTACATTACTTTTGTATAGATTTATCTATATTTTAGACTTAGCGTATTTAGGGGTGAGCAAATTACCGACAAAACCGATAAACCAACCCGACCCCAACCGATCGGGTCGGTTACTTCGGTTATCGGGTCGGGTTCTAAAACTGAAGTTATATTCGTTCTTCAGGTCGGTTATCAGTGGCGAAATCGCCAACCGAAACCGACCGAAAAAACAGAACTTTCTATCCCAACCGACCCGTTAACCCATTAACCCAATACCCAAATATTAATCTAGATTCTAATTTCTAGGGCTCGACTTGATCGATTCTTTCAGTCGTCCGAGAGAATCCAATTCCCAAATCCCTAGCCCTCGCCCGAATCCTCGATCGCCACTCTCTGTCGCCTTGAAATCCTCCGGCTCCTCCTCTGCCTCCGCCTCAACCTCCGGCCTTGTGCAGCTCCACTAACCCTCTCTGGCCTCCTCCCAGTTGGATTTGAGATCGGAACCAATGCCCAACAGTACGGAAATGTCTCTCCAGTCTCCATTTTGTTTTTGAAAACGATAATTTGATCTGTTTAATTGTATGATTTCTATGTTTCATTAAATGGGCATTGACTTGTAACAAATCCAAATCATGAGGAAGAGGTATTTAGGACCATAGCAAACCCTAGAAGGACATTGGCTCGCATGAATATTGAAATAGAGAGGGAGAGGTGGTACATATGGCCAGTTGGTTTTTTTTTTTTTTTTGTATTCCCTGATTCACTAGGATTCCCTTCCTCGATTCGAAATTAAATTTTATTTTTTTGTATAAACTTGGCTGATCTATGCTTAAACTGGAATATTTTTATTTTCCTAATTATGTTTACCAATTATTTTCATAACTGAACTACCCCATATTAACTTGACTAAAGTCAAAATGAATTTAAAAGAAAAGAATATCCTTATCAACATACTCTCTCAACCTAATTCAACCTACCCAAGAGACTTTGCTCCCCTCTCCTACAAACATCTGGATCTCCATATGTTAATTTGGACTCCACATCCAAATGTGAAGAGAGAGGAAGAAAATTTACTTCTTTTTTATGTTTTTAGTGGTTTTTTAAACCATAGATATAGTTGAAGGAGGAGTAAGAGGAAGGTGTGGGTTTATCAGGTTTTTAACATTTCAACTGTGTCAGAAATATAAAGGGAGGGGAATACTAGTGTGTTTTTTAAGATTTGGGTGGTAAATTAAGAAAATATGATGATTTTGGAGGTATATTTTTTATCCATCTCGATTTTTTACTGTTCGATCATTTGGTTTGCATGTAGAGTAGTATGCAAAGATTAGATTTTAAAGATATTAGAATGATTTCTCTTCATGCGTAATATGTTGCTTTCAGAACCTTAATTTTTTCCTTTTCATAGTGAGTTGGATAGAATAAGTAATCAATTGGTTATCCTTTATGAGTTGTCCATGTAAATAATTCTTTTGAAAGATTAAAGGAAAATTTGCTTATTATTCATTCTTCTATATTTTATGAGTTTCCATTCACAGTTTCTTAATTATGAACTTCTACATGAAATAATTAGAACAAATTAAGCTGATAACTGATGCCATATTATCAGATATGAATTGTATTAAGATGGAGCCAACTAGTTTTAAATTGGATATAAAAATTGTTTGTTACCATCCATTTATTGTTTTTGCTTATGTGGACTTGTTTTATTATTTTTTTAGATGGCTGAAAGTCGTGTTGATTAGACAAATCCATATAAAATTGTTAATGTAAATGAAGCTGCTACAAATCCAACCAGTGATGCTCCACCAACAGATCCAAGTTCAACACAAACAAATACTAGCGGGCCTGTTGAAACTGAAGCTTCTGGAACAAAAAAAAAGGAAGGCAATATCTTCTAGATCTGATGTGTGAGATTATTCTATCAAGTGGGATAAAGAAACTGATGACATATGAGAAGAAGGAGATGAGGCTCTTGATGAGAACGAATGTCGATGCAGGTATTGTAGAAAAATCTATAGTTGTAATACCAAGAAAAATGGCACGTCGTCCCTTAGGAATCATGCTAATAATTGTAAAGAAAATTTCCACAATAAGAACACATGCCAAGCACAGTTAAATCTCCAACCAAGTAGAGAAGATAATAGGATAGGGCCTGTAACTACCTGTAAATATGATGAGAAGGCGATCAGAGTGGCATTATCTAAAATGATAATTTTAGATGAATTGCCCTTTAAGTTTGTGGAAGGTTTGGCTTTAGGCTTTTTATGGCCATTATGTGTCCCAGATTCACGATCCCATCTGTTTGTAATTATGACCATGTCCTGTAATTTGACTTGATATCACTGTGGTATGTAGTTGTTACTTGTAAGTTGTAACTTGCGAGTTGCTACATTATTTTAGTTTTGTTATGGATGTTGTTTATTATGTAATTATGTTATTTTGTTTGTTGTAGTTAAATTATTTCTATTATTTTGCTCCATATTTTACAAAATTTATTATGTTTATTATTTTTAAACTGGACCAAATTTTGTCTATTTTTGCATTTTTTTTAACTGGGCCAATTTTTTTATTCAATTAGGTTTTTGGGCCGAAGTCCATCAAAACCGATAACAGACCGAAAACCGAACTAAATCGAAATTTCGGTTCGGCTTTCGGTTTCTACTATTATTCGGTCGGTTCGATTTCGGTTTTAAATATTCGGTTCGGTTTTTGGTTGGGAATTTTTTTCAAAAAACCAAACCGAACCGACCGATGCTCACTCCTAAGCATATTTATTTAAATATATCACAGAATGCCATACATGCATTTTGTGCTGCGAGTGGCTAAGATTTCCTATTTGTCTTTTTTTTTTTCAAAGCATGTTGCCGAGGGTCCAAACTCCATACAGAGAACACATGGAAAGCGAATTTCGCTATTTAATTACTGAACATGGGGAGTTTAAGTGGGCTCACTTCGAAAAATAATGGTGTGCCTCTCTAGAAACTCCCCTGAACATGCCATCGGAAGTTCTAAAATTTATTTGTTTATCCTCACATGACTCGAGGTACTGTGGAGGCAACTGTCTACACCCGGTAAAAGAGCAGAGACTTACCAGTAGCTCCGGTTACAGCGAATATCCAGGATAAAATTGCCCCACAACTCTCTCGTTCCGCACTCAACCTTTTCGCCAATCCCAACCTGATTCATTTTCTATCTATTTTGATCTCTCGATCAAAATCCTTAAAAAAAAAAGAAAAAAAAAAAAAAAGAAAAAGAAAAATCTCTCTCTTCCTCAAAATTATCAGCGAAATCAGAGGTAATAATCTTTGACCTTATTGTTCTTCAATAGGATCGATCCGAGCCTGTATTTATTTTTAGATTTTATTTATTTATTTATTTTTTGGGGAGATCTAGGGTTCAAATTTATGGAATATCAACTGTTAACATCCCCTCCGATTAGTTCGAAGATTAGGCAACCGTTAAGATCTATTTTATTGAACCCTAAATTAATGGGAATTAAGGGTTAGATCTTGGCTGATGTTCAACGGTTTGGTGCTTGCAAGTCATAGTTTTTATTTATTGATTGATTGATTGCCTTGAGTTGATTCTATTAGATTTCCTCTGTGCTGAGTATGAGGTAGTTTGAACATAGGGATCTTTCCGGCTCCGGGGACCCTGGCTCCAGAACCTTCTCCGCGATCATCCCAGGCTATATAATCGGGGGCGAGAGCTAGGTAGATGTTCATCGGCTCGGCGCTGCCTCTTATCCCTCAGAGAGGGGGCAAGTCCCTTCGAAATGAACCACTTATGCTAATCAAAGCCCACGAGCTATTTGAGGTTAAGGCGGCCATAATCCAACAAAGGCTAATTTGATCCAATGGGGACAAAAATATAGCATCTAATTTAGTTTTCTATCCAAAATCATTTTTCCCCCAGAAATCTCGAATTAACTTACTCCCATCTAATCTTGGAAAATTAAATGGACATATGGAAGTAAGGGGCGAAAGAGAACCCATTCAGCTGATTACAACTTCTGATATATCTCTTTGGTTGTTAGAAATTTTTAGAAGAAAAGACAAAAAGAAAAAAAACTATGCATTAAATGACTTGATGTTTATGATTTAATTATAATTTTTCACTTGAAACTGATGTTCGGTTATATAATTTATCCCAGGTGTCTGTGGCTTAGTTACATCATATCTATTTCAATATGTTTGCGTCACTTAAATTCTAAGCCTGTAAACTTCAGTATTTTAATCAGGTTAGATATCTTGCTTGTTGAAGTAAATTTATTTTCCTTCTATACTTTTGCCTTAAATTATAGAAGTAATACAATCTTACTGATTTTGCTCCATCATTTATTTAGTGATTATTGATTTATATACGATCATTAGTCCTTGCAAGGTTGTGTAGAGAACAAAATTTTAAATCATTAATTAATATATGATTAGCAATTGACAAGATGAAAGTGTTTACAAGTTTGTATTACTGAGTATATGATGCAAATAGTTGGGCTTCCTATTCAGGATTATTTTTTTTTTTTGTTTTTTAATCTTCTCTTATTCTTGTTTGAACAATCTAGGTCTTGTGTAAAATGGCGGATGATGAAAAAGAGGAAGAGGTTATTCCGCCTCGTGGAGCTGACTGGGAAGTTGTATCTCTTACAGCTTCAACATATGCTGCTGCGCCTGACGCAAAAGGGTTTGACCCAAATGATAATGGTGATGCAAAGAAAGAATCTCCCAGTGCAATGTTCATGTCTGATCACTTTGTTTTCCCACCAAGTGAGCATGAGAATCTTCCGATAGAACCAGACTGTAGTGAGATACACAACATATCTGAGGGAAACACTGAAATATCTTATGAGGAGGAAGATGAGGAAGAAAGACAGGATAAGCTTGATGATGGTTCACAAGGGACTGAATTCCTTGGCAGCGCAAGTGCTTTTTCTGCTGGTAGACTGGAGGTTGAAGAGGACAGGGGCTTGCAAGGACTGTACTCAGTTCCCTATCCTGAAAGCACCGAGAACATCAATCCTGGTGATTCTCCTAATCTGGGTCTTAATTCTCCTCGTAAGAGTACAAAGTCCAGTGACGGTGATGATTATGATGGATCTGGCCATTCTTGTGTGGGGTGGTGGAAGAAGCATGCATCGTCTTTTTACCGCCAGGCAAAAGAGGCAAACACATTTTGGTCTATCGTTGTGGCTGCTGCTCTGACTGGGCTTGTCATTTTGGGCAAAAGGTGGCACAGAGACAAATGGCATGCCCAGGAACTTAGCCGGCACATGAGCATCAATGATGAGGTAAATTGAATCTTGTTCTGAGGATGCAGGAAGGACTATCTTTTTAGTTTTGGATCTATATTAGTTTTTAATTTCATTTATCTACATCTCTGATCCATTATACTTAATTATAAGATTTTGCATTGAAGAAATAATTTTAAATATTTGTCTGGAAAATATGGCCAGCATACATGACAAATCAATTATGCCTTGCCAATAAAAATGTAATATTTGTATGGTAAGAAGCAGTTCTAGATGCGTAGCCATCTTTCTGTGTCTACCATCAAGCAGGATTAGTTGAAAACATTGCAAGTCAGCCATAAACATTTAGTGGTCAGGTGTATGTGTAGAGGGATGCTAATATGCTATTGTAGGGAGAGGGTGTCTTTAGCTGAGATAATCACGGGTGCCTTCATCTTGAAAATAACTTATTAATTAAATTAAATCCAGTAGCTTAACTGAGTGATATGGGTTTAAGAGGTGAATTGAAGAGGTAAGTTTTGAACTTTGGATTAGGTCAAAGGAAGAGTAGAGTCCTTCGCGTTTTTACTATTGAGCTTGTTGGCATTTGCCAGTGGCTAAACTACCAGAGATGGATTCACCAAGTGCCACAGAATTGACACCAATTGATTATCTTTGTTCTATGGGTGTCATACTCTGACACAGATGTGGGATGTAGAACACGACAATCCTCCAATATCTGACTATCCTCCAATATCTGACTATCCTCCAATATCTGACTATCTGTGCATGAAACACAACTATATTGGGGCCTCTTATTGACCACCCACTCACCCTACCAGTATGCCCGGCCTCACTAGCTTAAATTTTGTATATTAACTTGGTGGAGATGAAGGGATGTAGAAAAAGTCCATTAATTATTAATTTCTACGACTTTCATATATTCTTCACTGTGTGCCTTGTATACTTCATCCTTTCTGCAGTTGCCCTCACATTGCCACCACCTATTTTCTGATTTTAGCTTCATTGCCTTCCTCTCTGGACCTACCAGTAAGGATTTTATAGGATATTCAGTATTCAATGTCTACCTGCCAGTGGACTGGTTGTCACATAAACATGTGATGCCCCAGCAATTTCGTTCACCTGTCATTGTTTCTTTGAGTAGCCTTTGAGAAAGTAGGTGGAGGAGCTAGAGATGGTGGCATCAGAGTGGACTAGCTTTGAAAGGAGTGGGAAGGGGTAGAAGGCTGTAGCAGATGCTGGTATTCTGCAGCAAGAATTTTGATGATAGTAGGTGAATCGAGAGACTGAGAAAGGGGTGTGGTACTGGCATTGAAAAGCTGTCATGGTGAGTTTGGAAGTAGGGAGGAGGGAGTGAGAAATTGGGAATGAGGAAGGCAGTGAGGTTAGAATTTGAGGCTAGCAACAATAGTTACAAATCCATCAGATTATCTTTGCTATCAACGCATATTGAGGAATAATTTGTTGTTGAGGACATTATTATGTAAACATGAAGAGGATTCAACATTATTGAAATTTGAAAGGGTTTTGACCAATGTTGAAAATAACACATTATATAACCCGTTATTTTATTTTATGGTACTTAACTCAAATCCAATGCCATATAACAATTGAAAATAACTTAATGCACCGTAACAGGGCATTTTTTGCCCTTATTTTACATTATTTTGCTTTATGTTGTATTACATTATGTACATTATTTGTTATCATTTTTAGTAATTTTTAGAGTGCTGCTGATTATTTATTTTGATTTTTAGTTGCTTAGTATAATTTTCTTACTAGATTGCTTGTTGTTTACTTGTTTAATTGCTTATGAATTTGTTAGCTTGCTAATTTTCGATTATTTGGTTGCTTGCTGTAATTCCTTTCTAGGTGTTAGAATTTATTTACCCGTTATTCAGTTACTTCTCAAAACGGAGGACGGTATTTAAAACTACACAAAACTATCCAACAATCATAGGATATTAGAATAATCGTAATTACTGTAACAATATATAAATAAATAATATGTTTGGAACTAAAGTTGCACTTACTAAATAGAAGATCAATTACATAAAATGGTGCAATGTTCTTGATATGTACATCAAAAGAGTTAAAAGAAGGAACAATGTTTGACAAAGAAATATGAACACTATGTATAAGATTATGAGATTAAATACACCTCTTACAGTATTCTGCTTGATCTGCGAAGAAGGGATCTCCGATCGGTACAGACTCTTGTTTCGCTTCCTCAAAACTTGGATTTGGAACCTAGAGGGTTAAACCTAATAAGTAACACCTAAAGGAAAGAGTTGTATTAATATAGTACTAGAATATCATTGTACGTGGGTATGTTCATGTCAGTATTGATTGTGAATATATAAATTAAATATGTAAGCAAGTATGAATAAATAAGCATGACGAAGCGATTACTATTTGTATCTTGATCATGTATTCAATTGGTCTCGGTCATCGTCCAAGTTGGTTGTAGAATTTGTATTAATGGATAAGATAATGCTATTCTCCATCATCATATAAGTGCCCATATATATTTGGGTTCTGGCTTCAAAGGCATGGCGTTGAACCATGCCATACTGTTAGGTATTACCATTCACACTCTATACTATATTACGGTAACGGACATACCACGACACTAATCATCACTCAGTAATTCAATATCACTCAGACCGCTATAGCAAGAGATTCTCGATTTTAACACTGCAATAATCTTTATACGATATGGCTCTTATCTATCATATAGTTTCTCCTATTCTTGGGTTCACGATACATGATATAAATGACATAAAACATCATGATATGATTTATTCATTACCATGTACATATCCGTTTTGTTTAACCATGATATTATTATTAATTCATTACTAAACTATGTGCATGTAATAATTTTGCATTCCGTTTTCCTCTCATGCCACTATGTTCATTACCATGTCCAATATATTTCAGCTTTTACGAATGTCACGTATAATTAATCATGTCATATATCAATCAAGTGTTACATATCACTATCATGTTTCACGTCATATAACAATTCGTTCGTTACATGTTAAGTTACAGTGCTCATGTTCAGTATGGTGCATGAATATTGAACTATGTAAACTCTTATTATTTTTTATTTTTTCTTTATATAATTATTTATTTAATATAGTGGTCAATGAGCGGAATATAAGAATATTGGTCAGTATGTTCAGTATGTTCAGTATAAAATATATCATGACTGAACATTATTCATGCACCATACTGAACATTTTAAATTAACATGAATGACATGAATTGTTCATGTTCAGTATGGTGCATGAGCATGAATAATGTTATTCATTCATTCAACATTGAATAATGGTGCATGAATAATGTTTAGCATGAATAATGTTCAGTATAGTGCTCATGTTCAGTATGGTGCATGAGCATTATTCATGTTAAGTTACATGTTAAGTTACTGTATTTTTCAATTTATTAACATTTTATTATTTACGGTTTTGATCAATAATTTCTAAATATTACCACATTAATATATGATATAGTGGTCAATGAGCGGAATACAAGAAAATTATTCATTTATCATTACGATGTCCAGAATGAGAGATAAATTACCGAAGTTATTACAAGAATACATTAATATTTTATATTAGCAAAATTTTAGAATTTCTTAAGAAATTTTGAGAAATTTTTTAAAAATCATAAATATTAGAAAAATCATAATTACATAGACGAAACGTCATTTGGAGTTACGGATTTTAAGTTATGCCCACTGAAAGTATTTCAGTGTATAATTTGACCCTAACAACCCTAAATTGGCATGATTGGCCCAAAGAAAGGATACATGCAGTAAGAAATTTAGGATCTTACATCCTGCCCATCTAACAAAAGAATTTTATTCTCGAAATTCTAAATTAAGGGACATGGCAATATGTATATGTATGCATAAATATGAAAACGAATGAAATTAATAATACCTGATCATGAGAAAATGTATGCATACTTCATGTTGATGTCATTCTCAAGCTCTCAAGTAGACTTTTGGTGAGTAGGTCTATAGTAGAGAGATTGACTTAACAGAAAGGAGCTTTTGATGGAGATAGAGAGAATGGAACTGAAGTAGTTTTACCAGGGATGACGACACAACCTATGGAGATATGGTTGCAGTCACTATTGATAAAGCAGATTAAGCAAGCACAAATTTGAGATGAAAAAATTCCTAAGATGAAAAGATAAAATAAAAGTAGGCAAGAGACCAGAGATGGAGATGACTCAGATGGAGGTATTGGATTTAGAAAAAGATTATGAGTGCATAAGGGGAGGTAAGAGAGAGTTATAGAAGTAATGCATATAATTCATCCCGGAAGTAACAAGATGTACAAGGATATAAAGAAGTATTTTGGTGGCCAGGCATGAAAGAAATTACCAGATATATATCAAGGTGTTCCACTTGTCAGCAAGTAAAGGGATTTGAACATTAGAGGACGACAAGATTACTCCAACCACTAGTAATGCCAACTTAGACACCGAAATGACTTTCGGTGGGCATAACTTGAAATCCGTAGCTCCAAATGATGTTCCATCTTTGTAATTATGGTTTTTCTAGTATTTATGATTTTTAGAAATTTTCTCTGAATTTCCTGAAAAAATTTCCAAAATTTGTTAATTATAAAATATTAAATTATTCTTGTAATAACTTTCGTAATTTATATTTCTCATTCTAGACATCGGAATGATATACGAATAATTTTTTAGTATTTCGCACATTGACCACTATGTTCTGTATTAATTTGGTAATATTTAAAAAATATTGATCAGGACCGTTAATAATAAAATATTAAATAAATTGATAATTACTTTTCACGTATCTCATTTCTAAAATAGATTTCTAAGTTCACATCATAGAGGCTGAGGCAGTGTTGTGTTATCACTACAAAAGGTAATGTGACAGAAGAGGGTTTTGTGTGGCAAGAGAGGCAATATGTGGCACAAGGAAGATGAGTCTCTCTAATTGAGAAGTTCTATATAATTACGAAAATGTCATTCCTTTGTTGATTTTTTGTTTTTTTCTCTTCTCTCCACAAAAATTTATTGCCCCTCACCTCACAATTCTCATGGAAGGGCAGTGAGCATTTGCAAATAAAAGAGGGTAGATTGAAGTATTTCTTTCGAGAAAAAAAGGAAAAAAACCCAATTTTCACACTCAACACATCACAACATGGGATTCCATAAAAAACTCAAGGCGAAACCAAGATAAGTAACTCTTATTTCTTCATTCTTTTCCTTTTGAAATTTAGTTAATTTATGTCTGGTGTTAGTAATTTATTTTGTTTTTATGATTACGCTTTGTTCATGTCTTGGTCTATTAATTTGGTGTGATCTCCTGGAATATTTTATGTAGAAAGAAAGAAATAAATAATTATATATAAAAAAATAAAAATAATAATAAGAGTTTACTTGGTTTTGATATTCATGTGCGATACTGAATACGAACACATTAACTTAACATGTGACGGACGAATTGTTATATGGCATTATATATGATAATGATATGCAATACTTGATTGATATACAACATGATTAATTATATGCATTACATACGTAATGACTTATACATGGTGGACGTGGTAATGAACATAGGGACATGAGAGGGAAATGGAATACAATATTATTTTGTGCACATGATCAAGTAATGAATTAATAATAATATCATGGTTAAATAAAGTGGATATGTAGACATTAACGAATAAATCATGTCATGTGTATTGTGTATCGTGAATCCGGGATAGGAGAAGGTATATGATAGATAAGAGTTATGTCGTATAAAAATTATTGTAATGTTAAGGTCGAGAATTTTTTGATACTAGATCACCGAGTGATGATTAGTACCCAGTGTGGTATGTCTGTTTTTGTAATACAGTACAGTATGTGAATGGTAATTCTTAGCGATATGACATGGTTCAGCGCCATGAATTGAGGCGGGGACCTATGTATGTACTGATACTTATACAATGGTGGAGAATAGCGCCATATTATCCATTGATATGACATGGTCCAGGTGGGGACGTTAACGATTAAATCATGTCATGATATTTTATATCATGTGTATTGTGTATCGTGAACCCGGTATAGAAGGTATATGATAGATAAGAGTTATGTCGTATAAAAATTATTGTAATGTTAAGGTCGAGAATCTCTTGCTGCAGCGGCCTGCTTGATACTAGATCACCGAGTGATGATTAGTCCCAGTGTGATATGTCTGTTTCTGTAATACAGTACATGATGTGAATGGTAATTCTTAGCAATATGACATGTTTCAATGCCATGAATTGAGGTGGGGACCCATGTATGTATTAGCATTTATACAATAGTGGAGAATAGTGCCATCTTATCCATTAATACGATATGATCCAGGTGGGGATGTTAACGAATAAATCATATCATGATATTTTATATCATGTGTATTGTGTATCCTGAACTCGGGGATAGAAAGTATATAATAGATAAGAGGCATATCGTATAAAAATTATTTTAATGTTAAGGTCGAGAATCTCTTGCTGTAACGGCCTAGTTGAAGTTAGATCACTGAGTGATGATTAGTACCCAGTGTGGTATGTTCGTTACTGTAATATAGTACAGGGTGCGAATAATAATACTTAGTGATATGATATGGTTCAGCATCATGAATTGAGGTGGGAACCCAGTTATATACAGACACTTATACAATGGTGGAGAATAGCGCTATTTTATCTATTAATACAGATTCTACAATTAATTTGTACAATGACTGAGACCAGTTGATTACATTATTAAAATATATATAGTAATCATTTCGTTATGCTTATTTATTGATACTTGGTTACATGCTTAATTTTTATACTCACGATCAACACTGACATAAGTATATCCATATGCATTGATACTCCAGTATTATGTTAGGACATCTCTATTTTGCTGGGTTTAATTTCCTAGATTCCAAATCTAGGTTTTACGGAAGTAGAATTTGCACCGATCGGAGAAATCTACTTTGTTGATCAAGCAGAATGCCAGTAAGAGGTAGATCTAGTCTCGTAATTTTGTATATAATGTTTTTATTTCTTTATCAGAAATTGTTCTTTCTTTTAATTCTTTTGTTGTACATATCTAGAACAATGTTACCTTTTTATATAATTAACCTTTTATTTTATAAATACAATTTCAGTTCCAGACATGTTATTTATTAATATATTGTGGCAGTAGTTACAGTTATTCCAAGATCGTGTGGCTGTTAAGTAGTCTAGTGTAGTTTCAAGTAGCGTCTCTTGTTTTGGAAAGCAACTAAAAAATGGGGTCATTACAAGGTGGTATCTCGTAATTTACATTATATGTTACGCTTTATGTGATGCAATATAATAGAGGCAAAACGTTACTTTACGTCATGGCTAGTTCAGACATTTAATTCAGTTTGATCTGGATTATCCTAACAATGTGGACTTCACATGCATGAGTTTCAAGTCGGAATATTTTTGCAGATGCCCTAACTGGGAAGTGCTGGATCATTTCTACCTTAAAGGCATGACAAACATCATTGTTCTCGCATATTACACTTAAATTTGGTATGAGGTAGTGATGGAAATCAGATCATATCAGATTGGGTTTGATAGGATTCTTATTTTTATTGTTAGGATTTTAATAAGATTTGATATGATTTTGTTTGATTTTGAAAATCGGATCAGATAGGATTTTATTTGATTTTGATAGGATTTTGTTCTTATCATTATTGTTAGAAATTTCTTATAAATAAGCTTTGTAATCAACAATTAAAATATGGAATGAAAAATGAAAAAAATTGTGAAAACTATGCGTGTTTCGTTGAGAGTGAGCGTTGATTCGCTTGGGTAGATTTACAAAACAATCTTTAAATCGCTCATCGTGGATTCGTTGAGAGTTGGTGGGACATCATCTTGGTGGATTCCCAAATCAATCTTTATTTTTTTATTTTTGTTCTAAAGTTCTACAAGAATTCTATTTTTTTTGTTCTTCCCTAAATAAGTAGCAGTAAATCCTAATTTGGCTTCTGTCTTAGGGCTGAGTATCAATCAGTTCGGATTTGGATAGAAAAATCCCAACCGAAAACCGAACCAAATTTTCAAACCTGAAATCGAAACAGATCGAAGTTCATTGAGAACCGAAATTGAAAATTCTGTTCGGTTCGGTTTTTTTTAGGGCCTATGGCCTACAAGCTCAGTGGAATTTTAAAAAATAGCAATGCGGGCTTTCTGTATTGGGCCTAGTTTTTTTTAAAAAAATGTAGTTACTGGGCTCGAGTTACTGGGCTCCAGAGTTGTCAAAAAATGGGGGAAAAAAAAAAAAAAAAAATCTTCAGCCCAGTTTAATCAGCTTTGCCCAATTCTGGAGCTAATTTTTTTATACTCTTGTAAAATAACTAAATAGATTTCTTGATAGAAAATAATTTCACAATGACAAACAAAATAATAAAATTACATAATAAACAACTAGGGTTAATTACACTCAGACCCCTTGTAGTATGGGGTGTATGACTTATCACCCTTAAAGTTTATAACTCTCACTTAGACCCCCTTAACTGCAGAAAAAATATCTGTCTGAGTTTCCTTGTCAGTTTTTTCTGCGCTTCAGAGGGTATAAGTGAGTTTTAAACTTTAGGGATGATGAGTTATACATTTTTATAGTACAGGGGGTCTGAGTGTAATTAACCCAAACAACTATAACAAAACTAAAATAATGTAGTAAGTTACAAATAACAATTACATACCGTAGTGGAAGTTATCAAGTCAAATTACATGACATGGTCAAGATTACAAACAGAAATAATATAGCAAGTTAAATTATATGACATGATTTCAAATTGAAATTAGCATTTTATTTTCCAAATTAATTACAAACGAGCTCCACAGTTTCATCATGCACCGAAAACTTGAAGTTGTATTAATCTGCATAACATGAAAAAATGAATTAGTTTTTAAATAATCATGCAAAATTGACTAATTGAGAGTTATATATGAACTCTAGAGCTCTCAGTAGAGAGCTGCATAGAGTTGTGAAGCTCTCTGCAGAAAGCTCTAGAGCTCTCTGTTGAGAGGCTCCGGAGCTCTCTTTCTCTCTACAGAGAGCTCCTGCAGAGAGCAAGAGAGCTTAGGAGCTCTCTGCTGAGAGCTTAGGTGAGAGCTCCTGAGCTCTCTGCAAAGAGCTGCACAGAGAGAGCTCCTCAGCTCTCTGCAGAGGGCTCTCTGTACAGCTCTCTGCTGAGAGCTCTGGAGCTTATATTACATGCACAATATGATAAATTACATAACATGATTAATAAATTTAATTAGACACAAAGCTAAAATGAACAAAGTGAAAGAAATAAATTAAAAAACCAATGTAAACAACAAAACTAAAATACGCATCTTCTTTGTTTATCTTCTTTGAAACATGCACGGTGTATCATAGCTAGATCATAGCTTGGTGATAGTTGACTCCATAAACATTACATTCAAATCTAGAAAGAAATAAAGTTTATTAGAACTTAGCAGGTCAATAAATATTATAAATATAAGAATAGACTATTGATCAAACTTCTCAACTGTCATACAAATCTTCTTCAATGCTGACATTGGAACTCTCAATTGTCCTCGAAGCGAATCTTGAGTACAAATGAGACTCTGGACGAATCTGATAGGGAGTGAACTTCGAAATGCATCAAGAACTTTCCCACCCGTGCTGAACGCCGATTCCGAAGTAACTGTGGATATTGGAATCGCCAACACATCTCGAGCCATTCTTGCTGATATTGGAAATCTTTCATTATTAACTTTCTAGAAGTCAAGAATAGAAAAAGATGACATGTCCTCACCGATAATTGGCACCTCCTTAATCTCATTCAATTACTTCAATTCAGTTTGAATTGATGTGATATACACCAAAGGTGAGCTCTGTGCATAGAACTTATTCAACATGCGATAGTTCTTTATGCACCACTCTCCCGAGTTGTTGAAGGTTGTGATGGTCTCACTTTAATATTATCTTTAATGCCTTCTCCTTATCATGTATAGCCTTGTATTCATTGAACAAAGTTTTAAGAGTTCTCTCCAATTTTGATGGCATTGCGTGGCCCCTCACCTTGAGATTTGAACATCTCTTATCACGTACTGGGCAAAGTCTAACTTGAATCGAGAGTCGAGAATCATTGGTATAAACATTAACAAGTTCACCTTTTCATAATTTGCTCAGTATTTATCATACTTCTCTTTCATCCTATGAGCCATCTCACAAGCCATGATATCATCACCTATCATAGCCTCATATCAACATTCGTGATCTGATGAAGAAATACATTAGATATTACATATAAAGTGCCTGGTACTATCAAAGTCAAGTCATAAAAAACTTGCAAGAACTGACATAATCGCCCAGTATAATCCCAATCATCTTCATTAGGCATCCCCTTTCCATCATCACCCCCAACTTCTTGTCTAAACAAAGGATCCTCTGGCTCAAACTGATAGAAAGCGGACTGGTATTTCTTAGCTGCCTGTAACATCAAGTATGTTGAGTTCCGACGCCTTTGTACATCCAAACACATTCCTATCTCAATTGCTATTTTTTCTTTCTCAATACAATTCTTCCATTTTGCTCACCGTGAAGGTGATTGCTTCACATACTTTATAGCACTTCGAATCCATGAAATGGGTTCAATATTTGCATTTAGACCATCCTGCACAATAAGATTCATAATGTGTGCAACACAACGTATGTAAAGATATTCACACCCCCAAAAATGTACCATACTTATAAGCCCTAGCTAATGAATTGAAGAGATTGACACATGAATCTAATCTTACTTGTTTAGTTCCTCATTCTAATCATTTAAAGACTAGCCACAGTAGTTGTAGTGCAGAGCTCATGCGTGAGCTTTATATTTCAGTCCCGTGACTCACCAAGGCAGCATGCGTCCAAGCTAGGCCAATCCAGAGACATTTGACTAAAAACAATCACTGATTTCTAATTTACGTTCTCAATTCGCTGTTTAACATATCATGGTCTCATAATTCATTGATTAACATGTCTCAGAATCCCCTCATATAGACAAAGAACAACAACAACAAAAAATAATTTCAAACTTAGAATCCCCTCATATAGAGTTTATATACTGCAGCGCAGCTATTAGCAAAAAAAATAAAATAATAAATAATAATAATTCGGCTAGGGGAGGACTTCGACAGCTCGGCTAGCAGCCTAGCACTTAGAAGTTAGCAGCAAAAAAAAAAAAACTTAGAATCCCCACAATAATTTTTAATTTACCTGATAACTGAATAGTGATGCTCGGAACGTTTCCGCGTCGGAGTGGGTTAGTGGAGGACTTCGGCAGCTCAGGCGAGGCCACTAGGGTTTTTGGAGGAGAGAACTCAGAGGTGAGAGGAATCGAGATCTTCAGCTTGGGTTTTGGAGGCCGGAGGGGGTTAGCGGAGGAGGCGGAGGTGGGGGGATTTGGAGATTGGGGATTTGAGGTTGAGGTGTCGAGGCTCACTGATCAGGCGAGAGGCGACTGAGGCAAACGACTGAACGAGATCTAGAAATTACTTGAGATTTGGGTTAATGGGTTAACGGGTCGGGTGAAAATTTGGTTTTTTTTGGCTAGTTTCGGTTGGCGATTTTGCCACCGTAATTCGACTTGAAGGCCGAATAAAACTTCGTTTTTAAAATCGACCAAACCCGATAACCGAATTAATCAATCCGATCGGTTCGGATTGGGTCAGTTCTGCGGTTTTATTCGGTTTTTTTTCGGAAATTTGCTCACCCCTATTCTGTCCTGCGTCAGGTAGTTGAAACTGGAGTGTTTATCTAAAACTAAGCCCCTAAAATGTAGGTGTTATCTATCCTTAGGTTACTTCCATTTGGGCATGGAGGCAAATGGTCTCTCTTTTGGTTGCTCTTTCACTGCCTTGTATTCAACACTTAATAGTTGTTTCTGTCTGAAATTTACCATCAACTAACGGTGATCTCATGCAGATCCATAAAATCCACGGCACTAGTTGTGTCCACATTTGTATTTGTAATCCATCTTTCTTGTTCTTCAATAGATAATCTTGGCGCTCACATCTTTTTGGCTTAAAAATTGATTTGTGTTCTCTCTTGACATTGTTAACATATGTGATAGTTTGAATAAAGAAATCTTGTTAGCAAATGGAACAAACTTTCTAAAATTTGACAAAATTATAACATCGAATAACCACATTTTTCTTTTCATATTACGAAGCCCTCTGTTAATGTCTGTTGTTTTCCTTAAATATGGTTGTGCTTATGTACAGCCGTGGATGATTACAATTGCTAAAAGCTTGTAAGACTACTCGTTTCAGCAATTCATTTATTCTACTTGTCTATGCAAATAATTTTGGCATGTTTGGTTTCTGTTGCAATGTGAAGCACTGATTTCGGTTGTTCCAGTTGCTACTTGTCTAGTTGATAACATACTAAGGTTGACCATTTATTTATCACTGTGACAGAAGATGAAAGGGATGATGAGGCCTATAGGACGACTCAAAAATATCATCATCGGAAGCCATTAGCGAAGCAAACTGATTGGTGGTCGAATTGAAGCTGACCAGTGATGAGGATAAGATGATGACGATAAAAAGTATTTGATTGAGTTCATTAACTGCAGCTTTGAAAGAGCTTAGTTGAGAGCTTGGCCGTGTATAAATTTTAAATATATCCATTTGTGATGGAGCGTTTTGAGAAAAAAGTGTGTTTCACTTTCATTTTAATCTTGTTTGTTACTTATTTCATATGATAATGTATACTTGGTTTATGATTAATGCTTGCCTGTAATTTTCAAACGTAAAAACTGAAAGCTGAGGGTGATGTTTTATTTTCTGCCCCATTTTATATGACACCCCCCACATTGATGTGTTCAGCATTAGACTTTTGTCGATATTAGATTTATCCCCATATTGATGCTAGATACCTTTATGATTTTGCATCTCCTATTACTGAGGTCAATAGTCAACAAGGTGCATGTTTCTACTTGTGCTACTGAGGCTAGCTTTGTGCATATGAGGCTAGCTTTGTGCATATAAGGCTCACTTGAGATGAGCAAAAACAATATCATATAACTGCCAGTGGTTCCAACACCATGTGAGGCATTTAAAGTATTCAAGAATTTCATATAACTGCCAGTGGTTCCAACACCATGTGAGGCATTTAAAGTATTCAAATGAAATTAGATAAAGCCTGTGTAGCAAATGTTGATTTCAAACCCAGTTTTAAGCATGACAGGAGCCAAACTAGAAAAATCTATTATAAAGAGTTGAAAGGCTTTGTTTCCTCTTTATAATGGCTTTTGAATCAGATCAATTAGACTTCAAGATAAAAAATTATATAGGTTTTCATAAAATGGGGCAACAAGACAGTGGCTAAGGCAATTTTACACCCCGAGCCGCATGTGACCATAGTGAATTATATAGGTTTTCATAAAATGGGGCAACAAGACAGTGGCTAAGGCAATTTTACACCCCGAGCCGCATGTGACCATAGTGATGACCAATCGGCAAATCTATTGATGGATAAGTGGCAATCTCTATCTATGCCTAGCCATCAATGAGCCACTAGCTGCACCACCAGCAACCTCACTAGTGACTCTACTGGTAATCTTACCAGTAGATAAACTTTTTTTTTTATAACATGAACCTAGCCATTGATAAGTAAGGCCACTGGTACTGGGTCCGCCAGTGATCCTGTCAGTAGCTCAGATTGCATATATAATTTTCCAACAGATCTTGAGATGAATTTGAGTTGGTTTTATATTCCTTTTTAATTATGGATTCCTACTATTCATCAGATTTGAAGAATATGATTTATTTAAGGGATTTGAAGATCCACAAACACTATAAAAACCCTACGACTCTAACACTAAAAGGGTTCCAAAGATTATGAAAGATTCCTCGCTCTGAAGAATTCGCGAGAGAGTTGTCTTCATTTTTTGGACTAAAGAGCTGCTCAGTCTAGGTACCCATTATCACAGGTCTATTCAGAGGGAAGGGTGATTTCATTTAACGATCATAACAAGTGAACTGTGGATTCAAATTGTTTTAAGTAGAACTGTGTACTCTCACTCTTATGACCGTTTGACATTATATAGTCACTTTCTTTTCTCATCTTTAACTAGTTTCAATTAACTTTTGAGCAAAATAGTCCCAAAAATCAATTCGCTTTTATTTTTTCCATTCTCTTAATCCCATTGCCTCGTTTCTCATATAATTTATATCTAGATTGACACCTTTTATAATGATTGAATTTCTCTAATGAAGCCTTGTCATTGGTTTCACTGATTCCCCAAATCAGATTTTGGTTTTGAATGGAAAATGATATGACCAAATCAAATTAGCGTTCAGATTTCTACTCATTTAAAGCATATTGATTTCCAGCAACACCCTTTGACCAAGTCCTTAAGGAATTTAGATTGAATCCAAATTTTTATAGAACACTCATGAGATAGTCTAGGATAGTATAAACCCAGTAAACAGGACCGTAGGGCCCATAAGTTTAGATTGCTAATGGTTGGCTATCCAAACAACCCAGACAACCAATCATTGATCTTTCAAATATTTCAATCGTCCTTATCCATCAAAATCAGATCTGGTTTGTCCTTATCTCCTAAGTATCTTTACTGATCTCGACCTCTCCTATCGTTATCTCATAATAATTCTAGATAAAATCAATCTTCAAGCCCAGTTTCTCAATAAAATTAAATCATTTTCGATCTTCTCATTAGAAATTACTTGATCAAATCATATCAATACGATTATAATTCAATACATACAACTTTGATTTAGTTCAATCTTATTTAAAGAGCTCCCAGGGGGCCCATAACTTGGATGCCTAATGGTTGACAGTACAGATGGTTTGGACGGCTAACTATTGGCCATCAAGATTGCTTCGATTCAAGAACTAGATAAAAATTGTTATACATAGCACCACAACCTGTCTATTGCTGCTCAAACAAAAAAAAACCTCCATATTAGAGGTTGTTCTAAGATTCTATAAAGCCTAGGGGTGATCTACAAATGTTTCAATAGGAAATTTCAACATTTCAATCAACCAATTTTTAACTTTTTTTGAGCCATTTAGTTTCAAATCCTGTCTTCTTTCCACCAATCATAGAGAAGCACTCTCTAAACTTCTCTAATATTTTTTATTCATTTCTATAAATTTTATTCGGATTCTATTCAAATTTTTAGATCTAGATCTTAGATTTTCTTGGTTTTATCAATTTTCATAAAATGTGATTTTTCTCATAACTCTAATCAAATAAAGCAAATAAAGAAGAAAATAAAGGAAAGAAGATGGAACAAGCGTTTTAACTGAGAGGCATCCGCAACAATCTTCTTTTCATGTAGTCAAGGAAGAATGGAATCATTCTATATTTTTCATTGATAAGTCATATAAAATAATTCATATCGAAGCAAGCAATATCTTGCAAGGACACGAGTGAGATTCAAACAAAATTGAGACACAATTGATCTAACGAAACGAAAAAGAGGTATGGTTAATTCTAGTGTCATAAAGAGCCTGAAAGTGGTTCCAATCATCCAATCTTCAACTTGTCAAAAGTTGAACTAGAAATCCTTTATAGTCTACTATTTGTGTAGTAATTGACAATGAACAGAAATATCAGCATTTTTATAGCATCTCTTCTTGCTCTGTCTGCATCTCTGTTTATAATGAATATTTTCCTCGCAAAATTCAAATATAAGCTTGTGTTGATAACTACAGTTCCAATGGAAGAAGTAATGTGTCCAATTGCATGCATCAAACAGAACATGGATTCATAATCGAAGTGTCCATTTTGGACAAGATTTATATTTTTATATTGGTTCAAACAACATTTCCACAGGAAGAGTGAAACTAACTGCTATATTTCTTAACAAATTTGCAATCAACTGTTATATTTGTTTACAAATGTAACGTGATTTGCCTTGACAATGAGAAATGAATGCCCTATGGTTGATTTTAGGAGCTATTAAAAATTTCACCGAGATATCTTCAAATAGACTCTGAAATTTTAAGTTAAAGTGATGAATGGTGTGAACACCGCTTCCATCTTGCGAGCTTCTCCTTCCCCTGAAATGATAGTTAAAATGAAATATCATATGGATGCAAAATATTTCATTTATATAAAAAAGGAAGTTACTGTTAATGATAATCATAGGTCTAAGACTCAAACTTAAGTGATGAATTAGCAGCACTGAAAGAAATTAGTTGATTTCAGTATATGAAGTAAGAAGGGAAAGTTAAAAGATCAACCCTACTTAGTAAAACAAAAGTTCTTCAAGGATAATCACAGCTCTAAGACTTAAATCTTGAACACTTGAGAATTTTAAATTTTAAATTTCTCTTTTCACAAATTATGCCGCACTCATTCATTCAATTTCATCAGATGCCGAACCAGGGACTTTTCAAACCCATGTTGGGAGAATATGTAATTTTTTTTTACCATCCGTTCCTCCTATGTATGTCCTTTGTTATGATTTTTGGGAGAACATGTGTCACAACTTCATTATGAGAGAAAAGAAAAGAGAGGTTTTAACTTTGAAATTCTCAAGTATTCAATTCTGTTCAATTTCTCAACTTTCTTGATTATGTTCATTAAATTTCATCTCACACTAATCATTTTAGTATTTTGCTTGTAAGCTATTGTTTATATATCCGTTCACAATTCTTTTAACCTCTGTACCTTTAACTACCCAAGACCTTGTTATTTGAGATCATGTTCTATAAAGGATCTCCAATCTATTAGGAATTGGTTGAAGACACATTAACCTCTTGGTGAGGGGTTTTGAGTAATGTTTCCTTCTTCGATTATGCTTGGTGGATTAAATGTAAGGTCTTACTTTGGGTCTTTATATCATGAAACTAGTAGAGTAAAGTTCAAATTAGCCTACATCGCTGTGGAGAATTGACTCCCATTTCTTCCCTATTCCTTTATTTTATTTGCAAAATTACAATTGCTTGTGTCTATTGTTGCTCTATAAAGAAGAATTTGTTTTAATAGTAGATTGATGCTAATCAATCCTATTCAACACTCCCTCTCTAGGATCTATATAGGTGTTTATAAGGTTACAAGTGGGTCCGGGTTACCTGAGTCCAATCTAGATTCGACTCGAATTTCGCTCGATCTGAACCTGAAACATCAATAGGATGGATATGGGTCCAAAATCAAACCTGATATATCTTTTGGATCGAACATGGATCATGCAAAAATTAATCAGACCCGAGTCTCATTAGAATCCTCTCACTTTTAACCCAACCTAAATCCGACCTAATCCAAAAAATCTTATTATTACTTGATTAATCAACTAATAAACTATGAAGAGCTATCAGATGAAGAAAAATCTAAAGATTTTTTCTCACTAGATTTTTCATATTTCTTTATGAAGATCTCTTGATCTCATCAGTGTATCAAATCAAATCAACAAATTAAAAAAATAAATATCTTTTTCTCATGATATTTTCTCTCAACTATGGTCAAATCCTAGAAAGATAGAGACAACCAAAGGTTTGAGGAAATCTTGATTTTCTCCGAGGATATGCATTTTATATGTTTTATCTTCATCATTAGGTTTTTCCTTTAAATCTTCTCGTCTATTATTGCAAAATTTAATTCTAAATAATTTAATGGTTAAGTTGTTGGTCTGACAGCCATTGAAAATTTCTTTACCATACATGTTAATATTCATTTTGCAAGTATCTTAGATACATATTTAATAATTTATAAGTTCTTACATACTTTTTCATGCTTATAGTGTTGCACAAATTTATGTAATCATCAAATAATAACTTTGCCTCTTGTGTTGCACGGTTACCTCTTTCATGTTAAATAAATTGACTAAGTTTGAACTTGAAAGTAGAACAAGAACTGACCTTAATCCTATCCGTACCCAAATTATGAGAGTAGAATATGAATCTATGTTAGAAATATCCAACTCACAGAATCCAAGACCCTTCTACTACTTACAATAATCTGATCCAAACCCAACTAGGGAGATAAATGGGTCAATTATTGGCCTAACTATGCATGGGTAGGGTCTAGATCATAGTTAAGCCCAACCCGGTTCAACCGACTTGTAGTCCTAAATGTTTAGGCATTAGAAATATAGTTTTTAATCTCATAAGGATTCATAATCTAATTTGAATTGTGACTCGCTTCTTACTAGAAACATATTTCTAATAATTAATAGATATCCTAACCATCAATGTTTAACTATAGTTCAGTATTGGTATCAACCGATAATTTTTTTTTATAACAAAATTGGAAATATCAGAAAAATCGGCTACACAGAATGTTGGTATCAATTGTTTTCGTATAAGAAGCACAAATAAATATAGACACGAATATAGATTCAGACACAGAAAATGGTATTCCTGAAAAAAATGAGGACACGAATAGGGAAAGGGCATGGAAAAAAATACATATAAATATATATTCTTCTATTATTAACATAATAATTTTAATTAAATATCCAAAACGAAAACATTGGCAATGTAAAAGTTCGTATCTCTTTGTAAATATCCTATACAAAACTATCAGCCATATTTCTATTTCTCTCACTCCTCTCTATAGGCAAAATAATAAAAATAAAAAATGGTGATGACAACAAGTCATATATTAGTATTGAGTGTGAATAAGAAAATCATGTTTTTAGATATAGAAATCAAACAAGAATTATGTTCAAAAGAAAATATTTAAATATAACTTTATAAAACCAAACATATATAGATAAATGTTACCACTTCAGCATGTTCTTTTTCGATTTTCTCTAACCATTTAATTCATTTTAAGACACAACCTACAAGAAGCACAGATATGGTAATAATATGGTATTTTTTCTTATTTTATTAGACATGCCATGTGATGTGTCCGACACAATTTTTGACGTGTTGTATCGGACATGCTTCAGATATGGACATGACATCCCTAGCATGTGTCCATGCTTCTTAGGTTTTATTTTTTGTAAAAATATCTGAAAATAGGTTCTACAAGTGCTAGCATTTTGATGGAGTATATGAACTAATCAAGTGATATTTGCCACATTTCATTGTATAATACATTAGCAATCTAGTTCAAGTGTTGGATTTAAAATTTTAATTCTCAATGAATTTGTTAATAAAACTTACAATTTAATTGGAACCTAATCACAACATAATAGTAACTCCATTAGCATGTAACAGTAATTTTACATATTAAATAAAATATAGTTATATTAGTAAAATAATTGATTGCCTACATCTTTTCTTTTTCATAATTTTTCAAACCCTTAATAATTTATTTTCATAAAACAAGAAAATAAATCGGATCTATGTTTATATAGATGTATTAAGACCCAACTATAAATGGGTTGGATCTAGATAGACAAGATGATAACTATATCCAACCCATTATCTCATTAATGGTTTGAGTGAGGGTTAGATTCAGACCTCATCCTGACCCAAACCCATATATATCCAACGAGCATAACAAGTTATCCCATCCTCTAACTGCCATCACAACCGTCAAAAATCCATGAGAAGCTTTCAATCAATGTGATCATAGATTGACAAAACAAAATAAAATTGAGAAATAGCCTATATTCTTTTTTTTTTTCTCGATGCAAATTGATTTTTTTTGGTTTGATGTCCCTCCCATCTTCACGTAAAATATCCAATCTTGTGCTTCGTCATTGTTCTTTTCATTATTTTAAAACATATTAAGTAGTTCAAAATTTGATATTATATACCCAACCTATATCAGTACCAGTCAATATTTAAAACCTTACTAACCATATTAGAAATCAAGATAAATCTAACAATATGCATGTAGCCTTGTTTTTCAAGCCCTCAAACATATAGGAGACATTTTTACCTGCAAACCATCATTCGTGATTGTTCAACTTTATTATTGAAGCGTCATTTCAAGCACTCTCTCTCTTTTAGGCCCATCACAAACTCAACAATACTCTTAATGTGAACATAGTCATGTCTACCATTGTTGTTGAACCATGCGGCTACAACTTACCATCACCTTGGATGAAGTTTTTTTCTTGTCACCATCTTTAATGTAGAGTTATACATTGAGTCACATACCTTTATCAACAATCTTGTTGAACCCTTATGCTCCACCTTGTCTTTGAATCCGTCAAAGTCTCCATGAAATGCACATGCCAATTGCTCCACCATAAACCCAAAACTAGAACCTCTTGTGGAGTAATATGATGATTGTCTTTCATACTCATGCAAAATCCTGTTTTAGAGCAACAATCCCTAGTTATTAAGCCTTAAATTTTGCTTGCATCAATCTTGTCATTCCATCTTATCCTGCATGTATCTTTTAATATTGGGCTACAATAAACCCTTTGCGCATCTGCCTCCACCACAATACTGCTTTATGCTGCCTTCTTAACTGTTACGTTATTGGGCTAGAGGCTAGCAACTCTTAATCCCATTATGGTCTTATTTGACCTTACATAAACTTGTAGCCATAATAGTCTTCCACTAATCATTAGTTATAAACTTCCTAATTATCCTTGAGACTAAACCACTTTCACAACTACTATGATTTTGCTAGGTTTTCTACTAACACATTATCATGGCCTTCCTTCTATTAATCACCAAAACATGCCAAGCAATTGATATTTGCCAGACCAACCACTCTGCAATTAGCGATCCACGTATCAGACCCACATGATCATCTCAAACTTTACAAATTTACCGGCATCGGTAAATCTCAATCTTTGGTAGATCAATAAACTACATGATCGCACCATGCCATGCCTACTCACCGTTGGAACTCTTTCTGTTATCTTTCTAATATTTACCTTATTCCTATACTATAATCATTGTAATTTTAACCTACCATCCTTTGATGTCATCTTAACCATATTTCTTCTTGTCTTGGAGCCTTTGTCTTATAATTTTAACATAACTGACCTTGATTGACTTAAACATCTTTTCTATTAGGTTTGCATACAAAGTTTCATATTAAACCTCAAACCTGGAGAGCGCTAATACCAGTTTTGTTAGGGAAGGGACCTTTGAGAGGATGTAACGGCCCAACAATGCCAAGAAACAAGACTTACAAAATTATATAAAACATAGCAAAAACATAAAGGAAAGAAACATGATACTACGATGTACGTGGTTCCCCCAATTGTCATACATCCATAAGTAAAGGTATTCAAATGGACAATCTAGGGACCTAGGTTTGTGCCGGGTTTGAACCCCTGCCTAGACCCATACCAGGCTGGGTGCAAGCTAGGCAAACTCAGGCTTAGCACCGAGTAGCTTGGTTTTTTAAGAAAACGATTTTTTTTTTTTAAATGAAACATTAAAATTTAGTTTTAGAAAAGTTTTGAAAAATATTATAAAATCAACAAAAATTAATAATATACAAAGATTTTTTGTAAAAATAATATACATGGATATTTTAAATAAAGTTTTATTGTGCATTAAATTGAGATTTTATTTCAAAGAAGGCTTCTATTTTTATTAGGAATATATGGCATACAACTTTCACATAATTGTTAAGAAAGTTAATTTTCTGATGAAGACATTATTTTGGAAAGTCAATTTTGATTGATTATGATATTTTCATTACAAATTATTATCAATAGTTATTTTATCATAAGTTGTCATGGAAAGTAAATTGTTATAAAATATTATTTTATTATAAGTTGTTAAGGAAAGTCAATTCTTGATTGATCAAATATGCAATATGCACGTAAATGTCTTTCTCATTAAATACAAGTTAAATAATTAATCTTTATAAATGACCATTTTGACTCGCCAAACAAGAAAATTAAAAAATTTTAGTTTTATAAATAAGAAATTATTTATATAGTAAATATTTGGAAGTACAAGCTAACTTCGATTTGACTGGAAGATTGGAAGAAGATCTAACTAACACAAATAAAACTGAAAATGTGATGAAAGAAAATTACGAAAAACAATAAGAAAAATATCAAATTTAATATGAATTAATGTTTTTTATCACTAAAAAAAAAAACTAGCGAGGCCTAGCTTGGTTTGGGCTTCAGCGAAGGTGCCCAGGTTCAGGCCCAGCACCGGACACGAGTATTTTGGATAGGCTTTTCCACAAGAAGAATCTTGGTAGAAATATCTCCTCATGGAGTACAAGACAGAATAACTTCCCTCATGAATCCCATCACAAGATCTCAAAAGTATTATACCCTTCCTCACCAATGCGAAGTATACTAAAGAACCAATCACCCTTGATGAGATGCCACTTTTGAAAAAAGAATCTTGTCTTTATGATTGCCACCACCCTCATCGGGAATCTTGATCAATATCTCTTCCTTCCTCTTCCAAGTTACAACTTTGCCTCAGGCTATATTATAACCTTTAAATTGAGAAATTCTATTCCTAAACATAGAGAAATCCTAATACAATAGGTCGCCAAATCTCTCATACATGGAAATGAGTTTCTTAGCCCAATTAAAACTACTTAAACTTTTTTTTTTCCTAAGATTCCCAATATCACTTGGAAAACCCAATCTAATTCGAATCTTGGAAACTATTTCCTACTCATAATAGGATTCTAAGCATCCTAGAAATCAAGGCACATCTAAAATGTTTGATAGTGGTTCATAACTTCATATCCACAAAAAGCCTGTTCAAATTATGTGAAAATGGCAAGCACGAAAGAGAGAAGAGGAAAAATAATGTGTATATTTCATTCAATTGCCGTGTATATATAGGCAAATTTACAAGATTCAAATATACATAAAATAGGCAGTAACTAAAGCCTAAAATATTGGGTTGTTGTGGACTTTTGAATTCGTCCATCAATAAAAAAAATTTAAAGCGTAAAAGATTGGACTGTTATGAACTCGATTTTTGTCCAATACTCCCTCTCACGTTGGAGTTGAGATTGAAATATCAAGAACATCCAATTTGCAAAGTAGTCGGCGATAAACGTCACCTCCAAGTGGTTTGGTAAAAAGGTCGGCCAATTGGTTGCTAGATCGTAGGTAGGAAGGAGCAAGAAGATCTACTTGAATCTTTTCTCGAACAAAATGACACTCAATTTCAATATGGTGCGTTCGTGAAAGACAAGATTTTTGGCGATGTGAATAGTAGGTTGACTATCACAATGAACTGGAATTGGTTGTGAATGATTAATACTAAGATTCGAGAGAAGATATTTTAACCATTGTGTTAGTCTTAGTCCCACATCGGTAGGATACAAGTATGAGGGGGGGCTCCTTAGGCTACAAAAGGAGAGTCCCTCCTCCCTTCCAATACACACCATTCAAATAGTCTCTTAAGATATTTGTATCTTCTCCTCTCTTGTAATATAAATTATTTTCTCTGTTCACATGGTATCAGAGACTGGTTCTGTCTGAGTATGCTCTGTGGTTGCAGCATAGTCTGAACTTCCACATCAGAAAAGAATACTGTTTGGAGACAGTTCTGTCGAAGTATGCTCTGTGGTTGAGTACTGTTCGGGTACTGTTTGAGTACTGTTCGAGTACTGTTCGGGAGTACTGTTCATCGCGATACGGTTAGTAGTTTCCATTCTGTTTCTTGGGTCTTGCTTCTATTTGAGGGTGTTTTACCTTTGGTGGCTGCTATTACATTTGGTTAGAGGATCTAGGGGTCCTCGTTTGCTCCGTTTGTGGTATTTTGGAATTTGTAGTGCTTTGGAATTTTATTGGAATTGTTTATTGCCTGCTTATTGGTTAATCTTCCATGGCTGAATCTAAGAATTCTGATATGTTGTCTATGTCTGCAAAAATTACTACTTTACCATTAAACTGGACAAACTATAGTGATTGGAATAAAACTGTTAGGGTTTATATTTTGGGCATTGAGAAGGAAGCCCATTTAACTGATGATCCCCCTTCTAGTGATGAAAAACAACTTTTAGCTTGGAATAGAGCCGATGCTCGACTCTTCTTTCAAATTCGGAATTCTATTGAACCACGGATTCTGTCTTCTGTTAGTCACTGTAACACGGTCAAAGAAATTATGAATTATCTTGCATTCATGTTCTCTGGTAAAGGGAATATTACTCGGACTCACGAAGTATGTAAAGGTTTCTATCGCTCTCAGCAACAGGGTCGTCCCTTGAAGGATTTCTTCTTGGACTTCAAGAGGATGTATGAGGAAATGAAAGTACTCATGTCTCCGCAGGCAGATCTCCCAACCTGTATCAAGAATCTAGAACTTCAGGCTATCATCAGTTTTCTTGAAGCTCTTGACCCTTCTTATGAAACTATTCGCTCACAGATTCTATCTAGTCAGGAGCTTCCATCTCTTGAAGATGTGTTCTCACGGGTTCTTCGGGCTGATAGTTTGGTTCGTCCGTCTGTTGATCCAAATGCAAGTGCTTTGGCTGGGCGTGGTCCCTTTGAATACAAGAATTATGGGTCAAAGCAGCGCACTAGTATTCCGTACATGACTTCTGGCAGTATTATCTGCAATTATTGCAAGGAACCTGGTCACATTAAGAAAAATTGTCGAAAATTACAGAATAAACAGCAGCGTGATCAACAGCGTGGTCTTGCTCATATTGCCCAGATACCTGATCAGTCTGATTCTGACCCATCATCTGCAGGGGCCCTAGCTACACGTACTTTGTCCTCTGGTCTTGCTACTACTTCCACGAAGTGGGTCATTGATTCTGGTGCTACCGACCACATGACAGGTAACCATCATTTATTTTCATCGTATACCCCCTATGCCAGCTCATCCTCCATATTCGTCGCCAATGGTTTCTCGGTCCGTGTCCTTGGATCAGGCACTGTTAAACCAACTACATCCATTTTCCTATCTTCTGTTCTTAATGTTCCCGACCTAACATTTAATCTTCTGTCTTCCAGTAAACTGACTCGTCATTTGAATTGTTTTATCTCTCTATTCCCTAACCATTGTTTAATTCATGATCTTTCGACGAAGCAGATTATTGGTAGAGGCTATGAATCTGGTGGGCATTACATCCTTGATAATCAGGTGTCCCGTTCTGTTGCTTGTTCTAGTGGGTCGTCTGCCTTTGAAGTCCATTGTCGTCTAGGCCATGTGCCCCTTTCATCTCTTAAACGGTTGTATCCTCAATTTTCGTCTGTGTCTACTTTAGATTGTGAGTCGTGTCAGTTTGCCAAACATCATCGTGTTCATTTGGCACCTAGAGTAAATAAACGGGCCACGTCCCCCTTTGAGTTAGTTCATTCTGATGTTTGGGATCCTTGTTCAGTTTTGTCTCAGACTGGTTATCGATATTTTGTCACTTTTGTTGATGATTATTCCCGAAACACTTGGCTTTACTTAATGAAACAGCGTTCTGAATTGTTTGCTCATTTTCGTAATTTCTGTGCTGAAATTCAAACCCAGTTTAATACTCCTGTGAAAATCCTTCAAAGTGATAATGCAAAAGAATATTTTTCCGCCCCATTCACTGATTATATGCATAGTCATGGCATTCTTCACCAATCCTCATGTGTTGATACCCCTGCTCAAAATGGTGTTGCTGAAAGAAAGAACCGCCATCTCTTAGAAATTGCTCGCGCTCTCATGTTTCACTCCTGTGTCCCTAAATCTTTTTGGGCTGATGCCGTGTCTACGGCCTGTTTTCTTATCAATCGCATGCCTTCGGCTGTCCTTAGTGGTGACGCTCCATATTCTGTTTTGTTTTCTACCACTAGGCTGTATCCTATTGATCCAAAAAATTTTGGCTGTGTCTGCTTTGTTCGAGACGTCCGTCCAAGTGTCAGTAAACTCGATCCCAAGTCCTTGAGGTGGGTCTTTCTTGGTTATTCTCGAGTTCAGAAAGGTTATCGGTGTTACTCTCCTGACCTCAGTCGCTATCTTGTGTCAACCGATGTGACCTTTCATGAGTCTTCTCTTTTCTTCAAGTCTTTGGTATTATCTAAGTCTTCCTCAGTCATTGATGAACCTGATGATGTTCTGGTTTATCGTGTCCCTATCTCACCAGTACAAGCTACTGTTCCGGAACCTGATATCATCGATGAAGCTGATGCTGCCCATGTTCTATCTTCCCCAGTAACTGCTTCACTGACGGATTCCATGCCTGTCCCTAACCCAATTGTATTTGATTCTGCGGTTGACTCATCTGATGACCTGCCTATTGCCCTCCGAAAAGGTACCCGTCCTCATTGCCCTCCCAAAAGATATGCTGATTGTACTTATCCTATCTCCTCCTTTGTGTCCTACCAGCATTTGTCCCCTATTTCCTCTTCCTTTGTGACCACCCTTGAGTCCATCTTTACCCCTGCCACCCTTCACCAAGCCTTGACTCACTCTGGTTGGCGTACAGCGATGGAAGAAGAAATGATGGCCCTTGAAAAGGCTGGTACCTGGACTCTTGTTGATCTACCTTCTGGGAAGAAGGCCATTGGATGTAAATGGGTGTTTGCTATTAAGACTAAGGCTGATGGTTCCTTGGAACGGTTGAAAGCTCGACTTGTTGCCAAAGGTTATGCTCAAACTTATGGAATTGATTATTCCGAGACTTTTTCCCCTGTGGCTAAGCTCACTTCAGTTCGTCTTCTTGTCTCTCTGGCTGCCACCTATCATTGGGATTTGCATCAGTTGGATGTTAAGAATGCCTTCTTGAATGGTGACCTCCTTGAGGAAGTTTATATGGAGCAACCTCCTGGGTTCGTTGCTCAGGGGGAGCATAGGAAAGTATGCTACCTCCGTAAGTCATTGTATGGTCTGAAGCAAAGCCCCCGTGCCTGGTTTGATAGATTTTGTGGTGTGGTTGAGAAGTTTGGATTAAGCCAAAGCAAGAGTGATCACTCTGTGTTCTACCAGCAGTCCGATGCAGGCATGATTCTTCTAGTAGTGTATGTTGATGATATTGTGATTACTGGAAGTAACATCTCTGGAATCTCAGAACTTAAAGTCTTCCTTAACTCCCACTTCCAGACAAAAGACTTGGGACTATTAAAGTACTTTCTTGGTATTGAGGTTTTGATAAGCAAGAAGGGCGTCCTTTTAACTCAGAGGAAGTATGTTCTTGATCTCTTAAAGGAGACTGGAAAGCTTGGAGCTGCGCCGAGTAGCATTCCCATGATTTTGAATCCGTTCCTGGATCTTAATGATAGTATGTTTGATGAACTTCTTGATGACTTGAAGAAGAGGATTGATCCAGAGAAACTGAAGTCATTTGCATCTCCTGAGAGATATAGAAGACTCATTGGGAAGCTGAATTATCTGACAGTAACTCGTCCTGATATAACCTTCTCGGTCAGTGTACTTAGCCAATTCATGGCATCCCCAACAGTGGCACAGTGGGAAGCCTTAGAGCATATCTTGCACTATTTGAAAGGTTCCCCAGGTCGTGGCATTCTCTATACAGATTATGGGCACACTAAAGTCGAGTGCTTCTGTGATGCGGATCATGCAGGATCTAAAGCCACAAGACGGTCCACTACGGGTTACTGTGTGTTTGTTGGTGGAAACTTGATATCATGGAGAAGTAAGAAGCAAGGTGTTGTGTCAAAATCAAGTGCAGAAGCAGAATATAGAGCCATGTCACAATCAGTACAAGAAATTGTGTGGGTATTTCAACTCATGAGGGAAATTGGCATCGCACGACATTGCCTGCGAAACTATGGTGTGACAATAAAGCAACACTTCATATAGCATCAAACGCTGTGTTCCATGAGCGTACGAAGCATATTGAAATCGACTGTCATTTTATTCGTGACAAGATCAAAGAAAATGTTGTATTTACAGGGCACGTACGATCAAACGATCAGCTAGCAGATCTTCTGACAAAAGCCTTAAATGGGACATGAGTTGAGTATCTTTGTAACAAGTTGGGCATGATTAATATATATGCTCCAACTTGAGGGGGAGTGTTAGTCTTAGTCCCACATCGGTAGGATACAAGTATGAGGGGGGGCTCCTTAGGCTATAAAAGGAGAGCCCCTCCTCCCTTCCAATACACACCATTCAAATAGTCTCTTAAGACATTTGTATCTTCTCCTCTCTTGTAATATAAATTATTTTCTCTGTTCACACATTGCAACTCAGAAGTAAGTGCAACAAGGGAACGATATTTTGCTCCTGCAGATGAACGAGAAACTGTTGGTTGTTTCTTAGTTTTCCAAGAAATAGGACTAGATCCTAACATGGTAAAATAACCAGTGGTGGAGCGACGAGTAGTAGGACAGCTGGCCCAATCAGACTCAGCATATCCAAGTAAAGTAAGAGAACTAGATGCATAAGGGAATAAGCCTTTACCAACACTACCTTTAAGATAACGAAGAACCTGATTGGCTGCATCAAGATGGGAGGAATATGGAAATTGCATGATTTGACGGAGAGTGTTTACAACATATTGAATATCAGGTCGTGTTATAGTGAGATATAAAAGACGACCCACGAGTCAACGATAGATTCTGGGATTGGGAAGGAGAGTACCATCTTTTAGTCGTAAACGAAGATGTTGCTCCATAGGAAAATCTGATGATCGAGAACCAATCATACCAGAATCAAATAATATGTCAAGAGTTAATTTTCATTGACATAGAAAAATTCCTTGTTTAGAGCGAGATACTTCAATACCTAAAAAATATCGAAGATTGCCAAGGTCTTTTATTGAGAAAGATTGAGCAAGAAATTGTTTGATGTCAGAGATGGCATCATCATTGTTTCTAGTGATAATAATATCATCGACATAAACGAGAACAAAAATAGAAGTCTGATTACGAATATAAGTAAAAAGACTATAGTCTGAAAGCAAACATGATGACTTTCAAGTTTGGAAAGGCTCCAGATTGGATAGAATCAACTGTTCAAGATGAAGTATAACCAATTCCTAAAGGCACAATGAGGATTGTAAGCAATGATCCTCATCAACAATAAAAGAAAAAGTTATCTCCTTTTGAAACCTCTAAAAGGGAGATAATGTGGGTGCATCCAGACCTCTTCAAAAATAAGCAATGGAGTTCAAGTTTATCTAAGAAGTCAAAAGTAAAAGTGTTTACTTCCAATGCTGTCATTGTAATTCCTAAAGATAACATAGGAGTTCGTCCTCTCTCATATTCAGAAGAGGAGATCAAAAAATCATTAGCGGTTAATGACGACCAACAGAAACCTTCTGGAATTCATTCAGGAAAATACTACTTGAATAATTATGACCAAGTTATTGAACCTCAGCTTCCAGAGAAGAACAAGCAGAAAGAGTTTAAATTTGATAAAGCTCTTAAAAACTAAAGAAAAAGAGCCAATAGAAAGCTCCAAAAAGTTTTTCTAATTTGATGTGTTGGCACAATTGACCAATATCCCTGCAAGAATTATTTTGTATGAGCTCCTGAGACTGTCCATGCAAACTAGGGAAGCTTTACGAGAAGCTCTGCAAGACTGTGAGGTATTTCTGGCCCAAATTCTAGAAATAACTGAAGAAGAAGAAATTTGTGCAGCATGCCATCAGACTTCTAAGAATATACCTTGCATAACTTTCTCTCCAGAATATATTTAAGTAAAGAATAATAAGCATTACTGACCTCTGTATTACAAAGGCTACCTAGGTCAACCGAGATTGACCGAATTCAAGATCCGCTCTAAGTGTAATGCCAAGAAAAGTGTTGCAGTATTTAGGAGTCCCAATCAGCAGGCTAGCGTCAACAAATACGACCATTTTTGGGTTTAATACTAATGGTAGTAAACCCTTGGGCAAAATGAAGTTGAAGTGTCAGATTGGTGATATAAAGACGAAAGTCACATGCTATGTAATAGATGATGACATGTCATATAACCTTTTGCTTGGAAAGCCATGGATTCACCTTAATCTCATTGTCTCTTCCACACTTCACCAATGTATGAAGTATGTGGACAAAGAAAGGAATATGAAAATCCTAGTAACAAAAAAGCAACTCTTTAAAGGGGTTGAAAGTTACTTTGTTGATGCACTACTATATCAAGACACATTTGAAACAGCCGAACAACCTGCCCCAGAGGAACCTGATGCAGCAATGAGGCCGATACTGAATCAAGATCCGAAGATTCGAGATCTGATGATGAAAATTGGGAAGTAAAACCCATTGTAATAAGCCTTGAGGGCCTTGATATAAATAACACCGCTAATTCTGATAGTGAGTGGGTAATCAATAAAGATATAGAGTTTACTTATTCATCTGGTGTTGATTATGAACCCTCAATTGCTAGTACTGATGTGGTTAGTGATCAACTAAACAGAATATACTCCTTAGTATCATTCCAAGCACAAATCCGATTATCCTTTTATATACAAAGTGATGATGATGGAGATGCAAGTGAAGGGATCTGTGAAGTCCCTCCCAGACACAAAGGTCAAAGACCTATATTATTTGGAAAAGAAAATAATAATAATAAAGAAAAATATTTAGATTCTGAGGAAGAATAGGAAAATCTCGAGTTCTTCCATTATGATAAAAATCTCTTAAAACGATGAAAAAGATGGAATATAATCTAACTAAAGGCAAGGGTTGAATTTTGAAAAAGGAAGAGGAGCTATGCTTCGACCTTTTGTCCCGAAAGGAAAAATGCCAAATTACTGTGATAAGACTGGCAGAGAGTTGGAATATATTACCATTCTTGAGAACCTTTCAGAAACAAATTCTGAAGAGTTTTGACAAACTCATTCGTTCGAGTCGTTATGTTGGGATTCAGATATGAGTGTTGGAATTATTTTTCAAGAGGTATCTATCAATATGGTCTCCGTAGGTCAAAAAGAAGAAGATGAGAAGAATTATTGCCAGTCAACGATGATTCCTGGGCGAAGCACCTCAATATGAAGTGGGAAGTTCAGTTCAAACAACATGAACCTCCAACCGAAGATAAGATGATCCAAATAAATATGGGCGATGAAGTTAATCCCAAACCCATATTTATCAGTAAAGATTTATCTTCTGAAGAAAAAACAAGAAAAGATTTCTCTCATTCGAAAATACATTGATGTTTTTACCTGGAATTATGAAGACATGTCAGGACTTGACCCAAAAGTAGCGATGCATAAGTTGAACATCCAAACGGATGCGAAACATATCAAACAACAACAATGAAGGTTCTATCTCGAAATAATAAAAGCCATTGAGGTTGAAATCAAAAAGTTAATTGAATCGGGTTTCATTCGGGAAAAACAACATCCAAATTGGGTCGCAAATGTAGTCACTGTGACTAAGAAGAACAGAAAAATTAGAGTCTGTATTAATTTCTGAGACTTGAACGAAGAATGCCCAAAGGATGAATTTCCTTTGCCCATCACAGATGTCATGATCGACAATACTTGCAGCTACGAAATCGTTCATGGATGGATTTTCATAGTACAACCAAATTAAATTATATCCCGACGATGAGAAGTATACGTCTTCCAAAATGCCACTAGGGATATACTATTATACAATTATGCCCTTCGGTTTGAAGAATGTTGGCACCACATATCAACATGCCATGAACACGATATTCCAAAAATATCTCTGAAAGACGGTAGAATGTTACGTAGATGACTTGGCAATCAAGAGTAAAAGCAAAAATGATCATCTTCATGACTTGAGAATGGTGTTTGACCTCATGCAAAAACACCAGTTTAAGATGAACGCAACTAAATCTTTTCTGGGAGTTTCCAGTGGGAAGTTTCTTGGCTTTGTAGTCACTCTCCAAGGAATTCATCTTGATCCAGATAAGATTCAAGTAATTCAAGATATGTCGCCACCCAAAAATCTTTAAGAATTAAGAGAATAGTAGGGAAGGCTGGTGTATATTCGTAGGTACATATCAAACTTGTCTAGGATATGTTAACCTTTTACACGGCTGATGAAGAAAGAAGTGTCGTTCGTCTGAGATGATGCATGTCAAAAAATTTTCAAAGAGATTAAAGAATATCTCACGAAGCCACCTATCCTTGTAGCCCCAAAAATAGGAGTACCTTTCCTGTTATATGTGAGAACTATGGACCTTTCTTTGGGATCATTATTAGCCCAAAAGAATGAGTTTGGACAAGAGCATGCTATCTACTACTTAAGCACAATGATGATTGAAGCTGAACATCGATAGAACCTAGTGGAAAAAGAATGTTTAGTTTTGGTGTTCACAGTACAAAAGATGTGACACTACCTTATAGGACAAACAATCCAAGTTATATCAAGGGTTAATCTCTTAAGAATATTAATGACTAAACAAGAGTCATTAAATTCAAGGTTATCCAATTGGACTATTTTGCTGTTGCAATACGATATGTATTTTATCCCAAAAAAGTCAATTAAGAGTCAGGTCATAATTGATTTCTTAGCCAAGTCAATTAAGCATCTTCGAAGTTATACGAAGACATTCTTGATGAAATGATTGAAAGAAATACAATCCCAGAAGGCAATACTCTACAAGAAACTGCTGAAGCAAATGCCACTACGGAGGAAGTTTGGTAACTTTTCTTTGATAGCGCTTCCAGAATAAGAATCAAAGGAAAGGCTATAGTAGGAGTGAGGGTTGTCTTTGTCTCTCCCCATAATCATATTATCCCTAAAGCATACTCTCTAACGGAGTCATGCTCCAATAATATTACTGAATACACTGCCTTAATGATTGGCCTGAAAATAGCCAAATAACTAGGGGTGAAGTATTTAGAAGCATATAGAGATTCTCAACTTATCGTCAATTAAGTCAAAGGAGAATATGAAGTCAAGAACGAAAATCTCCTACCTTATTATCAAGCAGTCATGAAAATAGCGAATAGCTTTAATGGTTTTTACATTAGTCATGTGACACGCTATCAGAATAGTTATGCGGACTCACTAGCTTCGTTAGCTGCCAGCTTAGCATTGCCTAAAGATGCTAATAGAAGCATAACGGTGGGAAGCAAAGAATTATTCTGTCCAAAGAATTAACTCAAAATGGAGTTAACTTTGGATAAAAAAACAAGAAGTACATGTTCTTGAAACTGCTCTCGAACCAAGAGATTGGCGATTTCTTTATATAGATTATGTTCTTTATGGAATATTTCCAGAAGACCCCAAAGAAGCGACAACAATTCGGAGAAAAGCTATTTGATTATATTATAATGCTGAAGTTCGGACATTATATAGAAAATCCTATAATGGAATTCTGCTTCGTTGCCTTTCTAAGAAAGAAGCTTAGGAAGCACTGGAAGAAGCCCATAGTGGTATTTGTGGAACACATCAACAAGAACCAAAACTTTGGGATCAACTCCAAAGAATGGGGTATTATTGGCCTAAGATGACGATCGATGCGGTTGCTTACGCTAGAAAATATAGAGTATGCCAAATACATGCAAATTTTATATATCAAGCACCAGAATATCTCCATCCAACGACTACATCATGACCATTTGAACAGTGGGGAATTGACATCATTGGATTAATTTCTCCACTATCAACAAAGGATCACCGATTCATATTGGCCATAACAAATTACTTCTCAAAGTAGACTGAAACTATTCCCCTAACTGAAATAAAGACATCAGATGTGATCAAATTTATCAAATATCATATCATATACTGTTTTGGGGTATCTAGAAGAATTTTTCATGACAATATAACTTAGTTCGTGAGTCAGTCATTCACTAGATTTTGTAATAAATACATGATCAAAAGTGTGGCTTCATCTCCATACTATCATGCAGCTAATTGTTTAGCAGAAGCATTCAACAAAACCATTGTGAAGCTTCTTAAAAAGTATGTTTCATCCAACCAATGCGATTGGGACGAAAAGCTTGGAGAATGTCTTTAGGCATATCGAACTACTGTCAGGACACTCACGAATGCTATGCCTTTTTCTTTGGTGTATGGATTTGAAGCAGTACTTCCTTTGGAGATCCAAATTTCGTCTTTATGAATTGCATTAGCAACCAAAATGACGCAAGAAGAGAAGCACTAGTAGAGATTTCTAGAATGGAAGCTACTGATGACAAGCACCTTGAAGCTCAACAAAGTATTAATTTTTATCACGCATGAATCTTCAAAACATTTAATAAAAAGGTTAAGTAAAGAACTTTCAAGAAAGGTAATCTGGTCTTTTCAGTAAGAATACTAATCATAACTAATCAAAAATCTAAAAGAAAGTTCCAGCCAAAGTGGGAAGGACTTTTTATCATTAACGCAGTTTATCAAATGGCGCGTACCGCTTGGCAAAACCGAATGGCAATAAAATAATGATACCAATTAACAAAAAATTTCTAAAGAAATATTACTCCTTATAGAAAGCCAAGTCAATTCTTGATAGAGGAGAAAGACCCTGAACCTTTTTAAAAGGCAAAATAGACTGCGTATAAATAGCTTATGTAATAGTAAGAAGCAATTAAGTCAAAGATTGAGTGGTTTGAAATACATATTTTCTTCGATAACCCTCAATTACATCTCTAACCGATACTGCGGAAAAGAGAGTATAGAAGTACCAAATCATTTGATACACATACTTGAATTTTACCCCAACTAAAGGAAAATTCAACACTATGACCTGGTTATCAGTCCGTTCAAATGCCGAACATACAAAGACTATAAAGAGATTAATAAATGTGTCATTTCTTGACACTATTATCTCCAAAATAGGACCAATTTATCCACCAATCAAATGGAGCTCATCTGCTAGAAGAAGTTCAAGTTTTAACATGATGTAGTTGATATTTTACGGTCCGCTACTTCATCAACTTCCCCAACGGAGTGCAGTGAAGGAAGATATGCTAGCTTGTTGCAAACACACACTAGCAGAAGCACTAAATGAATCCTATGTCTCTATGACTAAAGATAGAGGAGAGCTTGGCATGTAAGCTCAAACAAAGTCATCGCCAACCTCACCATGCTGAGGTAAAAAGCATGAATTACCCAATTTCATCAAGGCAATGAGAAGATAATAAGTTTCTTGCCAACCCCACCATGCTATGGGTATAAAGCATGAACATCTCTAACCTATTGAGGTTTAGAGAAGAGGAAAGTTTGGCATTTAAGTCCAAATAAAATCCTTGACAGCTCATCATGCTGAGGGAAAAAGTATGGCTAGTCCAACACAAACAGTAACTGGTAAAAACTAATCAAATTCATTTATAACAGGGAGTTTGCTAAAAATTTCGTGAACCTATCATACTAAGTTCTTAGCTCTGACAGATCCTAAGTTCTTTTCTACCAAAATCCACGTTCTAAAGCCAAAAGAGTCTTATACGAGAATCTCACAAAGTCGCA
Organism: Dracaena cambodiana; assembly: GCA_036321105.1. Taxonomy (NCBI): domain Eukaryota; kingdom Viridiplantae; phylum Streptophyta; class Magnoliopsida; order Asparagales; family Asparagaceae; genus Dracaena; species Dracaena cambodiana. The sequence continues at coordinate 62,893,327 of JAYEPQ010000002.1, forward strand.
TTTTGCCTCTAAAGAAGACAGTTAAAAGCGCGAACCTTCAAATGCGCGAATCTTCAAAAATGCAAATTTTCTGAAGTGCGAAACTTAATAGAGTTGCATTTTGTCTCGAAAGGCTGTCCCATCAAAATTTCCTAAGTTAAAAATTACCTCTGGCAAATAAAACTTCTTTCTTCCAAAATTTGCTAAGTTAAAAATTATCTCTGGCAAAAAAAATTTCTTTCTTCCAAAATTTGCTAAGTTAAAAATTACCTCTAGCAAAAAAAATTTTTTCTGCCAAATTTACTAAGTTATAAATTACCTCTAGTAAAAAAAAATTTCCATCAAAATTTGATAAGTTAAAAATGATCTCTAGCAAATCCAAAAGTTTTTATACTACAAGTCACTGAACAGCTGAAATCACCACTTTTCAGAAAAGTTAATGATTTCTTTTATCATGTTCAAGAAAGTTATTCATTCATTAAGCAACAATTACATCTGAATGAATGACAATAAAAATTCTTCATTCTCAAAAATTCTCATTCATTATCATAAATTCATTACATGTGTTCCTCGACATCATACAATAAATGAAGATTGTTACAAACTACTGAGTCAGGAGAACCTTGATCTTTTCTTAAATATCCCTTATCTCTAATTGGATGGTGTAACGCCCCATTTTCCGGAGGGATACGAAAACGGGGTGCGTTACCGGCGGGCATGTGTAAGTCGACGTGCACGAGGCCTATAAATATGTAAAAGAAGAAATGAATGGAACTGAATACTAGTCATCAATCAGGATCTTGAAAGTTAGTCTACTGCCATATAAAAGAGAAGATATACATGTCTAAGATAAGCAGCAACAAGTACAATACTGATACAAAATTTAGAAATAAAGTCCCAAAGGGGTGATACATACCAAACTAAAAATACAAAAGCGGAGGCCTATAAATCTATTGCTGCTCGGTCTGCTCTAGAAAGTACGGATCATGCAGTGGCAGATTCTCGCTCACATCTTCAGTACCTGAGCGTGTGGGGGAGCTCAGGGTCAAACCCGACAAGTAAAATAATCAGAAGTACGGAGCGTGTAATATAAACAAATAGGTAAGATATGGGTATGAATATGAAACTATGCGCATGTGTGGAAAATATTAAATGATCAAGTAATGATATCAAGAAAGAATGTACATGCTATCAAGTATGGAGACTAATGGTGAATAAATAGACTTGTATGGTAGGGAGCATGAAATATGTACTAACAAGTAAAATATGAATTGATGTAAAAAGCATATGCACATGCATGGTGAACTAATTGGTGAAGAAATAGATCTGTATCGTATGTGATCGATATCATGTACGGAGACTAATACATATTAAGTCTAGGTTAATATCATATTTTATTTTATATTTTGAACTAAGTGGTGAAAAAATGACTCGTATAATAGGGAGTGTGCAATATGCACTAAAAAGTAAAATATGACTTGATGTAAAAAGCATATGCACATGTATGAAAACAGTAATGATTAAGTAGCAATATCAAGTAGGGATATACATGCATATTAAGTCTAATTTAATATCATATTTTATTTTATATTTTGAACTAACTGGTGAAGAAATAAATCTGTATCGTGAAAGTACCCGTGCATACTCGGGACCCGGCCAAGATGCTGGCACTGAACCAGCCGTGCCGCTAAGCACTCAAGCAGATACCGATTACTGATTAATCGGTCGTCCCATCAACATGGACTAAACAACAGATGATGGCTCAGTACCATCCGGGCGCCCCCGCGGATGGACCCCTATTTCGGTTGCGCAACCTATCCTAAACCTTTCACGATACAATATTTGTCCACTTTTTAGCTCTCCCATAACCCAAGATTTCAAGTTATATTACATACAAATCAATCCGGAATATGATAAACTAATCATGTCAAGATTAATACATATACATGTCTAGTAACAAGCAAGATGTGGTCCATGTCAAAATCAAGTTAACAGGCAAGTTAGGATCCATGGCACCATCAAGACATGCGTATATACTAATAAGGAAAATCCGGAATATTTTCATGTATCTTGTACAAATAATTAGTATGTATATGTCGAAGTAAATATGATGGAATGTCAAAATCAAGTTAACAGGCAAGTCAAAATCCATGACACTATCAAGACGTGTATGTACTAATAAGGAAAGTCCGGCATAATTTCGTAAATATTGTACAAGTAACTAGTATGTATATGTCAATGCAAGTATGATGGAGTATAGAATATTAGAATGAATGTTATGAAAATGATCATGTATGTAAACTACACATCAATACAAATATAAACATAAATACGTATGTGAGTATTAAGATGTAAAGATACCTAGGATGATCATATGTGTGAATCATATATATACGATTATGCATATAAACACATATATAATTTCATGTATATTGTACAAATTACTAGTATGTATATGTTAAGGCAAGTATGATAGTTATAGAATATTAAAATGTGTTATGCAAATAATGATCATGTATGTAAACCACGCAATACAATTATGCATATAAACACATTAGGCAAGTGGGTACTAAATTTGTAAGGATAGGAATTAAATAGGCTTAACACTTTTATAACAATTAGTTTAACAACATATTGATTTTCTAAATTCTAGTATGATTTCATAGTATGAAAAGTAGCAAATTTGTTAAATTTTAGACATGTAGATATATATATATATATATATATATATATATATATATATATATATATATATGTATATGTATGTATATATTTAAACATGGATTAGCATAGAAAGAATTATGACCTAACATAATATCTCGTATGAAAGAAATATTTTAACAATTTAATGTAGAAACTTATTTATTTGAAATCTTCTTTTTAAAACATGATTATGAATACATACATATACCTATGTTCTAATGGCAAGTGGAAAATGATTTAAAAATCATTGCATTATATATAAAGAACTTATATGGAAAATTCAAATGTATATCCAAACATGATGAATATTCATAAAGGTAGTATTTTTATAATTTAAAAATAAAGCATATAGTTTAACTTTATAGCTTGTAGTTTAAGAATAAGAGATTATAAATAAAATGATAAATTCGATATATAAACATAGGGTAAAGTATAAAAAATCATATTTTTATTTTTCTAGAATAATCATAGAGATTTTTGTATAGAGATATTATGTTTTTAAGTTTTAACAAATCAAGATTCTAAGTTAACCATAAACAATTAGAATTAGAAATAAAACATGAGAAGGGATGTGATTTTACTTGCCTTGATAGGTTAAGGAAGGTAAGGCTATCTTGAGGCTAAAGAACTTCTCTTTTTATTCTTTTTCTCCTCTTTTCTTCTTCTTCTCTTTTCTTCTTCTTCTCTTGAGTTGGAGTAGAAAAAAAATAAAAGGAAGAGTTAAATTAAAAATGAAGGAGAGAAAACAAATGAAAGGAAGGGAAGAAAAAGATATAATAAAAGAGGGGTTTGGGGATTAGATAATAGTTTGTCATGCTTGTCCAAAGGACAAGTATGGTAAAGTAAGGTATGGGTGAATAAAACAAAATAGGTATAGGACAAATGAATACTAATAATAGATTATTAGAGTTGTTTAAGATTATAATTTCAAATAAACTAACCCAAAAAAAGTCAAACTACTTCTTTACAAGTCAAAGAAGAAAGACTAGTAAAAATATGTGTAGGACCCATCGGTGATTAAAATAATATTATTTTAAGTGACTATTTTAAAAATTTCAAGAAAATCACAAAAATATAGAAAAATGAGTCAAACACAACGCATTTATTTTGGGATTAATCTGATATCAAGATTGTAACTTATGATGAGATTAGGTTGTTACATCCTACTCTCCTTACAAAAAAATTTCGTCCTCGAAATTTAATTTTTTTAACTAATTAGAATAATAAGATATCAATCAATTGATATGAATGTGGTTATTGAGAAAATTGTTCTAATCAGAATATAGCTGAAAACTAACTAACTTGTCATACTATCTAAACTAGTGGGATAAATAATTAAAGATATATGATGGAAAAAATATCATAAGTCTCGCTTATTAAGGTTCTTGTGAATAGCTGCAATAATTTCCTGCAGATCAGTTATTGCCACGCCAATAGGTAAGACTCATAATAGCGAAAGCATATGATTTTGGTCGAAAATCAACTATGGAGTATCTCATAAATCTACTTGCTATAGTTCTAATAAATAACTGTAATTGTTGTCGACTGAGAATAAAACTTTATAATTATCACGTCAACTCAATAGGACTCGACCAGCAGAAATACAAGGCTAGGTACGTAGAAAATCAAAAAATAGATACGGTATGGATAAAAGAACAAGGCAAGATAGAAAATCAATTAATAATAGGACCAACATAAGGTTTCAGATCAAGGAAAATTTTTGACATTTATATATGGCAGTAGTCCTAAAGACATCCTAAATTAACCTAGAGCTCTGATACCACTCTGTAACGCCCCATTTTCCGGAGGGATAAGAAAATGGGGTGCATTACCGGCGGGCACGTGTAAGTCAACGTGCACGACGCCTATAAATATGTAAAAGAAGAAATGAATGGAACTGAATACTAGTCATCAAGCAGGATCTTGAAAGTTAGTCTACTGCCATGTAAAAGAGAAGATATACATGTCTAAGATAAGCAGCAACAAGTACAATACTGATACAAAATTTAGAAATAAAGTCCCAAAGGGGTGATACATACCAAACCAAAAATACAAAAGCGGAGACCTATAAATCTATTGCTGCTCGGTCTGTTCTAGAAAGTACGGATCATGCAATGGCGGATCCTCGCTCACATCTGCAGTATCTGAGCGTGTGGGGGAGCTCAGGGTCAAACCCGGCAAGTAAAATAATAAGAAGTACGGAGCGTGTAATATAAATAAATAGGTAAGATATGAGTATGAACATGAAACTATGCGCATGTGTGGAAAATATTAAATGATCAAGTAATGATATCAAGAAAGAATGTACATGCTATCAAGTATGGAGACTAATGGTGAATAAATAGACTTGTATGGTAGGGAGCATGAAATATGTACTAACAAGTAAAATATGAATTGATGTAAAAAGCATATGCACATGCATGGTGAACTAATTGGTGAAGAAATAGATCTGTATCGTATGTGATCGATATCAACTACGGAGACTAATACATATCAAGTCTATATTAATATCATATTTTATTTTATATTTTGAACTAAGTGGTGAAGAAATGACTCGTATCATAGGGAGTGTGCAATATGCACTAAAAAGTAAAATATGATTTGATGTAAAAAGCATATGCACATGTATGAAAACAGTAATGATTAAGTAGCAATATCAAGTAGGGATATACATGCATATTAAGTCTAATTTAATATCATATTTTATTTTATATTTTGAACTAACTGGTGAAGAAATAAACCTGTATCGTGAAAGTACCCGTGCATACCCGGGACCCGGCCAAGATGCTGGCACTGAACCAGCCGTGCCGCTAAGCACTCAAGCAGATACCGATTACTGAGTAATCGGTCGTCCCATCAACATGGACTAAACAAGAGATGATGGCTCAGTACCATCCGGGCGCCCCCGCGGGTGGGCCCCTATTTCGGTTGCGCAACCTATCCTAAACCTTTCACGATACAATATTTGTCCACCTTTTAGCTCTCCCATAACCCAAGATTTCAAGTTATATTACATACAAATCAATCCGGAATATGATAAACTAATCATGTCAAGATTAATACATATACATGTCTAGTAACAAGCAAAATGTGGTCCATATCAAAATCAAGTTAACAGGCAAGTTAGGATCCATGGCACCATCAAGACATGCGTATATACTAACAAGGAAAATCTGAAATATTTTCATGTATTTTGTACAAGTAATTAGTATGTATATGCCGAAGTAAATATGATGGAATGTCAAAATCAAGTTAACAGGCAAGTCAAGATCCATGGACCCGGCCAAAATGTTGGCACTGAACCAGCCGTGCCGCTAAGCACTCAAGCAGATACCGATTACTGAGTAATCGGTCGTCCCATCAATATGGACTAAACAAGAGATGATGGCTCAGTACCATCCGGGGGCCCCCGCGGATGGGCCCCTATTTCGGTTGCGCAACCTATTCTAAACCTTTCACGATACAATATTTGTCCACCTTTTAGCTCTCCCATAACCCAAAATTTCAAGTTATAATACATACAAATCAATCCGGAATATGATAAACTAATCATGTCAAGATTAATACATATACATGTCTAGTAACAAGCAAGATGTGGTCCATGTCAAAATCAAGTTAACAGGTAAGTTAGGATCCATGGCACCATCAAGACATCCGTATATACTAACAAGGAAAATCCGGAATATTTTCATGTATCTTGTACAAGTAATTAGTATGTATATGTCAAAGTAAATATGATGGAATGTCAAAATCAAGTTAACAGGCAAGTCAAGATCCATGACACTATCAAGACGTGTATGTACTAATAAGGAAAGTCCGGCATAATTTCGTTAATGTTGTACAAGTAACTAGTATGTATGTGTCAATGCAAGTACGATGGAGTATAGAATATTAGAATGAATATTATGAAAATGATCATGTATGTAAACTACACATCAATACAAGTATACATATAAATACGTATGTGAGTATTAAGATGTAAAGATACCTAGGATGATTATATATGTGAATCATGTATATACAATTATGCATATAAACACATATATAATTTCATGTATATTGTACAAGTTACTAGTATGTATATGTTAAGGCAAGTATGATAGTCATAGAATATTAAAATGTGTTATGCAAATAATGATCATGTATGTAAACCACGCAATACAATTATGCATATAAACACATTAGGCAAGTGGGTACTAAATTTGTAAGGATAGGAATTAAATAGGCTTAACACTTTTATAACAATTAGTTTAACAACATATTGATTTTCTAAATTCTAGTATGATTTCATAGTATGAAAAGTAGCAAATTTGTTAAATCTTAGACATGTAGATATATATATATATATGTATATATTTAAACATGAATTAGCATAGAAAGAATTATGACCTAACATAATATCTCGTATGAAAGAAATATTTTAACAATTTAATGTAGAAACTTATTTATTTGAAATCTTCTTTTTAAAATATGATTATGAATACATACATATACCTATGTTCTAATGGCAAGTGGAAAATGATTTAAAAATCATTGCATTATATATAAAGAACTTATATGAAAAATTCAAATGTATATCCAAACATGATGAATATTCATAAAGGTAGTATTTTTATAATTTAAAAATAAAGCATATAGTTTAACTTTATAACTTGTAGTTTAAGAATGAAAGATTATAAATAAAATGATAAATTCAATATATAAACATAGGGTAAAGTATAAAAAATCATATTTTTATTTTTCTAGAATAATCATAGAGATTTTTGTATAGAGATATTATGTTTTTAAGTTTTAACAAATCAAGATTCTAAGTTAACCATAAACACTTAGAATTAGAAATAAAATATGAGAAGGGATGTGATTTTACTTGCCTTGATAGGTTAAGGAAGGTAAGGCTATTTTGAGACTAAAAAACTTCTCTTTTTATTCTTTTTCTTCTCTTTTCTTCTCTTTTCTTCTTCTTCTCTTTTCTTCTTCTTCTCTTGAGTTGGAGTAGAAAAAAATAAAAGGAAGAGTTAAATTAAAAATGAAGGAGAGAAAACAAATGAAAGGAAGGGAAGAAAAAGATATAATAAAAGAGGGATTTGGGGATTAGATAATAGTTTGTCATGCTTGTCCAAAGGACAAGCATGGTAAAGTAAGGTATGGGTGAATAAAACAAAATAGGTATAGGACAAATGAATACTAATAATAGATTATTAGAGTTATTTAAGATTATAATTTCAAATAAACTAACCCAAAAAAAGTCAAACTATTTCTTTACAAGTCAAAGAAGAAAGACTAGTAAAAATATGTGTAGGACCCATCGGTGATTAAAATAATATTATTTTAAGTGACTATTTTAAAAATTTCAAGAAAATCACAAAAATATAGAAAAATGAGTCAAACACAACGCATTTATTTTGGGATTAATCTGATATCAAGATTGTAACTTATGATGAGATTAGGTTGTTACAGATGGGTTTATAAGTTTGAGCGAGAGCTTGCTTTTGCAATTCTTTCTTGCTGATGGTTAAGAAGTGCCAATTCTGTGCGCTCAACTGTATTAATATCAGTGTCGCTAGTGACTTGATTAGCTCAAAACTGGGTGTACCAAATGCATGTTCCCAATACACAATGTGTAGAACTGCTGAAATTGGAAGCTATAAAGAGCACTTTGTAGTTATAAAGCTGCTTACAACCATTTATCATCATTACCTTATCTATGAAGGAGGATGAAAGGCGAGAAGATAACAATGCCACAGACCCGAAATCTGTTTTCTCATGTAAAACAAATGAGACTTTCTAGTTCTCCAAAGATATTGGAAAATGTTGAGAACCAGGCGGGTATAAGTATTGTTTTAGAAATTCTGGAGAGTAACAATCTGCATCAGACCCAAAGTTTTGTCAAAAAGACATAAGTAGAAAGAAATCTGCAAAAGTTGATAGAGTTTCTTACCGTAATTAACGAAGATGATTATGGTTATGGGGATTTTTCTAATAGGATATTCCTTCTTTAACGAACCTGGCAGCAAACCAGTCATAGATTTGCCAACATGTGCAAAAGGCGTGCTATCAAGAGGTCTTGTTAAATGTCAACCCCAGTTTGCTGCACCAGTAAAGAAGAGAATAAAGTGAGAAGTCTGGGCAAATCCAAAACGTGAAGCACAGCTCTGCGTCCACAATGACAAAACTACAAAGAGTCACCAAAAAACTCGGTGACTTACTATAAATCATGGATATTTCCTAAACCATGGCTGGAGAAGAACTAGATGTCGCAGTTTGATTACGGGATGGAAATTCCTTGCCATTCCCAACTAGAAGAACTTGAAGGCAAAGAAGTCTAAAGAGTTTTTGATATGAAGAAAACTCAAGAGTTCAGAATATTTTCAGAATGAGGAAAACTTGGCACCTTATATAGAGAATTTGGCAGCTAAAAACTTAGGCTTTCATAAACGAGATCTTAGGCTAAGATTTTCAACCTAAATCTCGTGAAAATTTCATCATTAATTACTGCATGGGATGCTTCGATCCCTGCATTTAAAAAGACTGGATACATTGTACAACAGGTAATTGAGATCTATAACCGAGAAGATTTGACGATCAAGATTTTTGGCCCAAATCTCATAAGGATCTTCCCATTAATGAGCGCATGGGATACTTCGATCTATGCGCCAGAAAAGACAGTGAAAGCGACGGAGCTCCAGATACATCGCATAAAGTGCAGACCAGCATTTTAATGCATGGTCACGTTTCTTCTCTCAAACATAGACCACCCGCGATTTTAATATAGTGTCGCGTTCTTAAGCACAGATCTGCACTTTTTAATCATCAATTCATCCAAATTATTTCAAAACACCTTCAAAGTTATGGGATTTTTAAAACTTTGGAGGGGTTTTGTTGGCAAAAATTTTGAAAGAAAGAAAAGAAAGAAGTTATAATGATAGCCGAAAATTGGCTAACATGCGGATCATCTATCATAAAAAGATCCGCACCTCTGAAGCTAAGAAAGACTAAAATGCAGATCTCAAAGAGTTGCATTTTATCTTTCAAAACAACCAAAATGGGGATCTTTATTCAGAGAGATCTGTAAATTTGGCTGACAAAGGTGGACCCCACAGGGTCGTGTTTTAAAAGGATGACTTAAAGTAGCATTAAAATGCAGATCTAATATGCAACCCAAATGTAAGATCGTAGTATGGCCCTTGAAAGCACATAAAAGCCAGAGATAACCCCTTTTCAACAAAAGAGAGAGCCGAGTTAAGAAACTAAAACTGTGGATAATCAGTTAAAGAGAGATTCGCAATTTTAGCCAAACTTTAAACTCATGACTATAGCTAAACATAATTTATGCGAACTTCAGAGGGTCGCGTTTTCATTCCAAACTCTTAAAGATAAGAATTATCCTTATTTATACCCAAATGGGAGTCTAATTGAACAAGACACACGGATTATCTAATATAGAGAGATCCGCGCCTGACTTTACTAAGTTAATAAGTGTGATCCACACGCGGATCTAATCCAGAGGGTTACAGCTCTATTTTAAAGTCTTTAGGAGTGAAAATCATCTCCAATGACACTCAAACACGGGTCTGAGCATGCCATGAGAACTATTTGAAGTCAAAACGCGAATTTAAAGACTGAGATTCGCATTTCAGTTACAAATTCAGAGAATTAAAGATGTCGGTTACAAATCCTAAAGTTTTAACACAAATCCAATGGATTAAAAGACAGAAGAATTAATCCTTAATCAATGAGGCCATTAATTGGACCATTACACCAATTTAAAAGTCTCCCAAAACCTCTATAAATAGCCAAAGACTGGGTTAGAAAAGGGGTTACAGGTAGAGACAGACAGACTCAGTTGAATATACTCTATTTAAGCACTTGTACTAAAAGTCTAGAGCCCTTGACAAAAGTTGTCAACTACAAAATTTATTCGGAGTGTCAATAGAGAGCAGGATCATCCTCTATGGCTGCTACAGAACTAGACATTAAACAAAGGAGAAATCAATTTTTCTCATCTTCTGTAAACATAAAACCATTAAAATTTTAATCTTTTTTATTGAAAAACTGTCAATAAAAAGAAATTCAATTTTTATGGCGAACAGAAATCATCCTCCCCTTCTTGCAATCCACGGAAGGAGTGAGAACATCATGACCTAGATTTGCTGACCTGACCGGGGACAAGGTATGACGGTATACTCCATCACTGTCGTCGCTAAAGTAACCATCAGGGGATGAGCTTGCATTGGTCACCCCTTATATTGAATTTTCCCATCCTACCATGTCGATGGTTGCATGAAACAACTCTCTTTTTCTTTGAAACTTTTTGAGGTAGCAATGAGATCATTCTGGGATGGTCACTATGGACCTCAGAATAGGCTGGTTTGACGATAATCGGTTGAAGACAGAAGATCGAGCTAGTAAATCACCTCCGTTCATATTTTTTTCAAACTTGGTATAATCGATCGAGATGGTTCTGTAAGTCTTCCACGAGTAGAATAGACTTACGTTCATTATCGACCCTAACACCTAATGTGCTTTTGCTTTGGAGCTTGTCAACATGAATATTAGCTTCGCTAGGCTTCTTAGTTTCGCCTTGGTGCCTACTGACTTTGGCATAATGCCCTTTAGCCTCGTTGAGCTTATTAGGTCTGCCGGACCATTTGAAAGTGACAGAATTATTAACTCTGTCATGATACTTAATAACTTCGCCGGACTTATTAGGTTCGCAAGGCTTTTTGCTAGCCTCACCCACGGCGTCATAGGTGAGTTTGTATTATTCATTGTTTCCAATATAACCCTTATTTACTTAAGGGGTCTTGTCAGCACTTCCACTCAGTTTCCAGTTAGATTAGCCTACTTCATGGCTTTGCAGTTGGTGATAATGGCTTGGTAGAAGGATTTCTTCCTCTCTTTATTATTAAGGGGATTAGTTCTAGGTGTTGTGGCTGGAGCGGAGGAAGATGCACTCGCTTGGACTGCATTCACTGTTGCATTGGTAGTGGTGATAGTTGTGCTAGTGTTGCTGTGCTTATTGCTTCCAATAGAAGAGGCAAATCCATGGGTAGATGTGAATTGGACCTCTACTCTCCTAGCTTTGCAGAAATAACCAGTCTTGGATGGAGAGATGGAGTTATTATTGCGGAGAAATTCTTTATACTTGGCCTGGTCAAATTCTATTACCAGGGTATCGATTGTAGTGTCCACCGCTACATTGCTGAATTGTGGACGAACTCCTCGATAAGAGAGGAGTGACCCCCTAACTGAGTTGCCAATTTGTTTCCGTCGTTTATAACGTCATACTTGAAATTTGCCATTGAAAACAAAAAACACAATAAAATTTGGAATTTTGAATTGCAATACTCGAGATTTACCTTCTGTACAATCAAAGCGATCCTTCTTTACTTCCATTGGTGAACCAGCAAGAAACTTAAAGCGCTTGGATTCTCTTTTCTTTTCTTCGTGAGTTTTTTATGCCTTTCTTTGGATGCTTGGATATTTTTATAGTTGGAGAGTGCCATAACTATTTCCTCAATTTGCAAAAATCGTGGTAGTTACTTATCCACGATCAGATGTGCTCAAATCCCCTTTGGCGAGGTAAATCAGTAAGACTGTTTGTTATTTTAGGCGAGATTAACTTTCTTTTTTGGCGAAGCTAGCCTGGCTTGGTGAATTTAGTTTTCTTTTAGCTTATGGTGAAGCTAGCTTACTTGGTTTATTAGTTTATGGCGAAGCTAACTTACTTGGTTTAGTAGAGTTAATGTAGTTTTAGCTTCCGGCGAAGCTAGCTAACTTGATCAAGTGGATTTGGTCCTTTTTTAGCTTCTGGCAAGGCTAACTCATTTGCGGAGTAAATTTAGCTTCTAGCAGGGTGAATTTAGCTTCTGGTGGGGCCGATTTGCTGGTGAGGTTCACCCTGTTTTGGTGGGGTCGACATGCTTCTAGTGGGGGTATCCTTTTCGTGGGCCAATCAGCCATTTTATTAGCTTTTAGCCTATGGATTTTAATAAATTTCATTGAATACAATTTTTGATAGCCTAAAGTTGTTGCTGGTTAGCCCTCCCCCTCCCCCTGAGATTCACATAACGAGGAGAATGGTGGAGATGGCATGTACTACCTGCGGCCAAAGCGCTTGAGCACATGCATAGAGTGATAAGGTTCGACTGCATGCTGCATCTTCAAAGTATCCATATAAAAAGAAACTTCCTTGAAAAAATGAGTCTCTTTGTAAGTCCTGTAGGAATCCCAAGTAACCTCCAAGCTTTGGTAAATAGAAAACCTAATTCAATATCATACATGTTTAAAAAACGTTAATTAATTAGACAAATTGTACAATACTTAACCTCATTTGGTGTGAGTTGGTTGAGTCGTGACCGAATCGTACACACATGTGGACAATACTTATTGGTGTCCTATCTGCTCAACCAACAACAAGCATAGGATTCATCCACTTTAAAGGAAAGGCTCGACACAACCATGAAAATAACCAAACTTGTAGCAATATCAAATACCCAACAATCTGCATCACCCGGGCTCAAGAAGCAAGTCCAAACTACCTATACAACCAAACAAGAGCTCAAGCACCCTAGGCAAATCGTATGGACATTTTTGAGATCGTATCTGAGAGTTAGGTAATCGATCAATACATTGTACTTCTCTTGTCCCCAAAAAGAGTGCATCCAAGAAGATAAAGTGAATATGTCCTTACAACATAACGAATCCTACATTCAGAGTTGTTGTCGACCACACCACTAAAATGCTCTCTTAACCAATCAAGGCGAACTGATGCACTACCTTTTGTGTTGATCTCATTAAATCTTCAGAGTAACTGATGCCCATGTAGTGAATAACTAGGTCCGGAGCTACACGAACATATGTTCCTTCTGGATGGCATACAGACTTTCCTATCACGCACAAGCCAAGTAAGCAAGAAACGTCATCTAGTGTGATCGTCATCTCACCAAACGATATGTGAAACATGTTTGTTTCAGGATGTCGTCTCCCAACAAATGTAGTTATCTCAACACTACAATGTACATGTAGGAGCAGATGACCAATGGATATAAAGAAGAGTTATATATTATCACCATAAACCGGATGTTGGGTTGTATTGTCCTCAACAACCATAAAGTAATTTTATTCATGTGATTAATACGTCGAAGTAAATCTCGCTCTTGTGTATATAACTTAATCATAAACATATGCACAAACTAACATTTGTAAATAGTTTTAAATAATAATAATTAATTACCTCATCCTATTTCAAAGAAGCCAATATATGCTTTGAAGCTCTTAAGTAGTGACAAACCCACTAGTCCTCCTTTTATTGGCCCTTGAATTTCTTCTTCGGAATCCCCATCATAAGTATTACCTCCCTCTTGCTTTGCACTTCTATATGTTAGCAAAGGAGTAGTCTCCATATTTGTTTCATGTGGTACGGCCACATCATTTGTCTGTCTGGTATGGAACAATTGATCAATGGCCAAGATACAACTTTCTTTATCCTCAACGACACCGGTCATACACAAGGTGATTGCGGCTAGTCCGTCTATGGAATTCAAATATTATATTGTTAATTAACATAAATTTATTAATATTTAACATTGTATCATAACAATGTCTATGAAAAAAAATTAATTTAAGGACAATTTGACAAGAAATTTCCATAACGGAGCATTGTGATAAAATTACATTAACAATAGCAAGGGCAACCAAATAATTCACCTTTTATCTACAACAAACACTGGAAAATCTTAGATATTCTAACATACTTCTCAAATTTGGTTTATACTTAATTTAATAGACCTCCCATTCAATGTTTCACAAGAAATTTTTTGCATTACAAAACAAATTCATAATAATATTAGCTTTCATTTTCTCCATAGCGTCAAAATTTATCTCAATTTGCCATCTTTTGAGTTATAAATTTTATGGTAATACGCTACAATTTATGTTATATTATGCTCATCTTAAATTTATCTTTTTTACTTTTCACATGATATTTTCCATATAATCAATTTATCCACTCGTAAATAATCAATACAACAACTTTCAAAAGAACCTAACCCTCACAATACATAAACAATGATTATCTATATTATCTTTTATGTATAATAAAATTTTTAAACACCCATTAAGTCAAGAACGCAAAGTTCTAAACTACATGCCAAAAATAAAATTATTAAAGATCAAATTAACAAAAAAATCAACTTATGTATCACAACTTATATTTCACAAAAAAATAGACAACGAAAGAGAAGTGGAGAGATGCAGTTGCCGGCTCCGGTGCGGAGACTGCAGGGCGATGGGTTTGGAGATTGCAAAGAGACAAGAATAGAAACATATCTGGGGATTTGGTTGGTTGTATTGAGCCTATCGACCAAATTCAGATTCACAATCACAATCCCGAAATAAGGATAGGAATAAAGCTGGGGATTTTGTTGGTTGTATCGAGTCTACAGACCAAATTCAGATTCACAATCACAATCTCGAAATAAGGATAAAAATAAAACTGGGGATTTGGTTGGTTGTATCGAATCTATCGACCAAATTCAGATTAACAATCACAATCCCCAAACAAGGATAGAAATAAAGCTGGAGATTTGATAGGCTGTATCGAGTCTAACGATCAAATTAAGATTCACAATCACAATCTCCAAATAAGGATAGAAATAAAGCTTCAGATTAACAATCACAATCCCCAAATAAGGATAGAAATAAAGCTGGAGATTTGATAGGCTGTATCGAGTCTAACGATCAAATTAAGATTCACAATCACAATCTCCAAATAAGGATAGAAATAAAGCTGGGAATTTAGTTGACTGCATCGAGTCTATCGACCAAATTCAGATTCACAATCACAATCCCTAAATAAGGATAGAAATAAAGTTAGGGATTTGGTTCGTTGTATGGACCAAATTCAGATTCACAATACAATCCCAATCGCTCACATGGTTCGGATCTTATTAGGCCTCTCCTGGTCCCGTCCTCTTCTGAACCCAATTCGTCGTCGTCGTCATCAACTATCGAAGCTCTTTCCGCCCTAGAGACTGAGAAATAACAGAAGTAATATGGCGAGCAACAGTGCTGGCGGCGGTGGAGGAGGAGGAGGTCGGGACCCGAGCTCAAACCCAATGGTCGCCAAACTCCGACAACTCATGACTCAGGACTCATCCTTAACATCAGCAGGTTTCGTCACCATCACTAACCCTCCATCTTATCTTTTATGAGTATTTAAGGGAAAATTGGTTGATTTGAAGAAATACAATCAGTAGACTTGGTTAGAGTTATCCAGCTATTTATTTATTAACCCCTCCGATGGTTGTGTTTTGCTCATTTGCTGTTTTGTGCTTTTATGTGATGCACCAATTTCTACATACTTGGACGCTCGCGAATAGGGTTAACTAACCCATTATGACCTACTTTGGCAACATTGTTTAGGTTAAATGAAACCATGGATAAATTTCAACTCCTTTTTAATTATAAAGTAGCATTAAAAATCCTAAAAAATTTTAAACTTAGTTGTCCGAGATTAAAATAAATTAAAAATTAAGCTTTAGGAGACGATAGTGAATTAAAATGTAAATTAACTGGATTTAGATGTTTAATACAAAATAGTTATTCATTAGAATTTTTTAATTAAAATTTAGGGGTTTTTATATATCTGTCCCTTAAATCTTTAAAAATTAGAATTTAGTCCCCTAAATCTGCATATTTATAATTTAGTCCCCAATAGCCTTTAATTTACTGCAATTTAGTCCCTCAGCCATATTTTTTGTCCGAATTTTCTATTATACTCTTGAATTATTTCACTTTAGTCCTTCCTTTCCTCTTTCTGCTCTCTTCCTCTTCTTATTGAGTTCCACTCTCCATTCTTCTCCTCTCTCTCTTTTCTCTTCTTATTGGATTCTTTTGAATTACTTCACTTTAGAGATTAACTGGGAGGGAAGAGAGAAACCCAATAAGAAGAGAAAGAGGAAATGGAGGACTAAAATGAAGTAATTCGGGCGTATAACAAGAATTTTGAGCCAAAAATATAACTAGGGGACTAAATTGTGCTAACTTAAAGGATTTTGGGAGTAAATTATAAATATGAAGATTTGGGAGACTAACTTCTAATTTTTAAAGATTTAAGGGACAGATATGTAAAAATCCCAAATCTAACACTAAGGAGGAGGCATCTATAAGAGCATGCAAAGAAGCCACTGGTATGCAAGCGTCCATCTTCATCTCTATCTTTATGTTTATCTGGCTGTTAGAATGTTTATAATCTTCTGTGCCTAAAAGAATTTAATTTATAGATTGTCAGTACATAATTCAAACCCCGAATTTCTATTTCTGTCAACTAAATTTTCAAGCAAAAGTATAACTTTATATATATATATATATATATATATATATATATATATATATATATATATATATATATATATATATATATATATATATATATATATATATATATATATATTTATATATATATATAAGCAATTATCATATTTTGAAAATCGATTTGCTTTAAGCTTGGATGATGTTGTTGGTACCTTTTTCTTGCCCTTAGGCCTCATTGGACAACATCGTTATGGTCATCGAAACCATGTTTGTCCAGTCTAATTCTGTTTTCTCTTGCCCCTCTTGTAATTATCAAAGAAGAGAATGTAGTTTGCATGTGTGAGTGCTAACGAAGGTATGAAACCCAAAGCCAATTCAACTTGATGTGAATAATCTAACTTGATGTAGTTTGTCCAGTCTGACAATATAAAGCCATCTAACTTGATGTGAATAATCTACTGCAAGCGTACAGTGTCGGTTGTAGTGTTTTACATGTCGTTTCCATAGGGATCTAGAGTGTTTTGTTGTCTTGCTAATTATTTAGTTATATTAAGTTAACTATGAGATTGTAGATTGAAAAAATTAATTTTAAGTTCCTAAAGTTTAGCTTAAGATTTCGAATCTATTAGAAAAATAGGCTAACAATGAATTATCTCTTTCTTCCTAACTTTTTAATTATGCACAATCAAGTAACACATTAAAATGGTGATATTTTTAATTTGATTTTAACTAAGAGCCTTTAAGTATAGCTTATCAAGTGGCGTGCAAGTATAGATCATCAAAATTAGTATTTTTCTTAAAAACAAATTATATCTAATAGATAATCTCATAAATAAAAGCAAAGAAATAAACTTTAAATCATAATCTAAGGTAGGCTATCAAAAGACTAAACTTAAGCATATAGCCTATCAAAAAAATTAGATTTACAAGTTTATTTTCTTCAATCTATCTGTAGGAAAATCTTTTAATAATTCTATAAATAAAAACAAAGAATATGAATTCTAAATCTCATCTAAGTATAGATTAACAAAATATGAATTAAACATAATCTGTCAAAGAATTATGATTTACAAAGTCTATTTTTATTTAATTTATAGAAAAAACATGACTTTATTTCTTTTTAGGAAGAATATAAGAAAAATTCATGTAAGATCTATTAAACTAATTTCATCTATATCCTAGGGTAATGCAAATTAGTTACTTATACTACAAATTATCAAAGACCTATATTTATTTATGAAAACCATGAAAATTCTAATTATTTAGAAATCAAAATAAATCTAAAATAGAAAGCAAGTAAAAGAAAATTAGCTAAGAAACAATGGTGAACAATAAAGGGTCACATCTGGAGTTCGGTATTACGGCCATCACTCCTTCAGGAAAACCCTAATTTTTATTTTAATCAAAGTGTATCTAAAATTACATCAAACCCTAATTTACAAGGATACAACCAACATATAGGCCTCGGAGTATCAAACCAAAATTTGATTACAACTGAATAGCTAAAGAATTATAACGAAACCCCTATAAAAATCACAACACTTTCAGGCTCCACTTTGCCGCCAAATGGCAAAAAAACAATGAAAAGGTGGCTTCTCATTTCTTCTGAATGAAGCTCCGGCCTTATTTCTTTCCTCTGCAAGATTGTATTTGACTTTGTTTCTCTAAATCTCTGTATTCTTGTAGCTTTATTCTCTTTTAGCTCTTTTTGGATTTGGTTTCTAATTCGTCTCTGAATTTATATCATCTTCTTGTAGGAGTAGGTCTAACCTGAAAAACATACCCGGAATAATATTGTTCATATACAAAAATAGATAATATAAGGATTATAAATATGCAATGTATGAAACTTACACAATACTAATGATGTAGTGGTAGTGGTGACGGATAAAAAATTAATAAGAATGGACGAGGAAGCATTAAACTTGATCACGAAAACTAGAGAGCGCTTATTCCTTCTCTCATGAGAGACTAAGACTATCATTGGATAACCATGAATATCATGATATACCTTAGTATTTTGAGAAATATTTAGATTCTAAATCAAAAACGAATCTATATGGCTTATAAAATTTTACTTTTAGAATTTCACTTTGCAAACATTACAAAAATATCATGATATTTAGATTTATGATCCTAGTCAGAACTTATATTTTGCATTTTGGTTTATCAAGGATCTAGAAAATAAAATTTTGTAAATTTTTGGTATCTTGCAACCAAACAACATAAAATTTTAGTTGAATCATAATGTCGCACCAAAGCTGCTAATAACCCTTCATTTTTCTTAACCATAAGAACTAAGAGAAAGCTGCACTACAGGGTTTTTCGGGAAGGCGTCATCTGTCAAATTAAATAAACAGACAAAATAATAAATATGACCTTTTATTTTCTCTAACCTTTCATTTTCTTTAGCCTCCCAAATATTTATTTTATCCAATCTCCAAACTCTTCATCTTCTCCATTAATTCAACAATTAAACTCTCATTTTTAATTCTAAGAATTAAATTCTCTAAATTAAATTAAAACTTTTCATATTCTAAACCCCAAATTTGAAGCCTATATAAACAGACATTTCTAACCTATTTCTTACAAGATACCTTACTCTAAAATTCTCTCTCCCCTAAAGTTTTCTCTTCCTTTCTTCTCACTGGAGCCACCTTCAAAGTCACTGGAATCACCGTAGGAGACATTGTCAATGCCGCCACCACTTTGCCGGAGAGAAATACCTTCTTCCTTCACTTTCTACAATTTTGGATTCCCAACCTTTTGTCAAAATATTAGTTCATTGTGATTGATAATTGAGCGATATCAGGAACAAATCGATGTGAATTTATTTTTGGACTCACTAATCATACTATTCTATATAATTGTTGTTTCAATTTTGTATAAATTGATTTGTTATCCATCAACTACTTATGATTATTTTTGTTATCGAAATCCTATCATTTTTGCTATGCAGTTGTTATTGAATATTTTAAATCGATACTAAAATTTAGAATCGATGTATACAATATTTGATAAATCATGTAAAAACTATAATTGTGAAAGAGTACTGTTGTGATATCATTCTGTGTCGATGTCTAGGCAAATTGTCTTGTATGCTGGTTATTTAATTAAGGAACGCATGTAACACAGAAAATCTCCCAACATCTATACACTTATCTGGCTGATATCTATATTAAATTAGTAAATTTTTTTATTTAACTAATTGTGATTTATCCAATGAAATATAAAATTGATAAATCCTTAAACCATATTATTAACAAACTAATAAAATCCAATTGAAGCATTGCATTTGATATGATCCATATACAAACGATGAGAACAAAATTTTGGAGCTGACATGAATTCAACTTGAATGACACTTGATTGGGGAGAAATTAAATGATGGAAATATACTCTGTTTCGGCTACAACATGTTAAGTTGTACAACTGAAATTTTCGTATAATGTGTATATGGTGATTTGCTTGATCACAGTTGATTATTCATGTTTGCTTAATGGCAGGTCCTATTCAATACCAGATAATCCTATAACTATTTTCTTGGTCGATACATGAGACAATTAAAATAGTAGTATTTCATCAATTAGTTTTTTCAAATACATGACATTCTAGACAAAAATACTCCTATTATAAAATTGACTTTATTATATGATATTTGTTTTAACCTATAACAGTAATTTTATTATTATAGATTAATATAGTATATTTACATTCTTTCAACTTTTTCTACATATATCGTTTTGGTGGCAATCTGATGATCTGAGGCTTTTCATTCCAATGAATGAAAAGTCAAGTTTTTGTTAAATTTTAATACCATTTCTCAACGTACGTATAGAGAAGAAATGCAGGAGAATCTAGTAAGCAATGATTTCGACAACCATTATGCATGGGATTATTTAGTATTATTGTGGAAAATATATTGATATTTTACCAAAGACTTTAGCATATTCAAACAGAATATATTACCGGTACTTGCTACACGTGCTCGTATACCGTATATCGAAAGGGGGCATGACAAAGCCTAATAAAATATCTATGGATGTTAGTCTTTTAAAGGAAATCTTTACTGTTTAGACACTACTCTTTCACCGAAAGTATAATTCAAGCCCCTTTCTTCTGATTTCTAGTGTCGATTGTGCATCATATGATAAGTTTGTTAGTGCAAAATTAAGATGATAATGCACACTACGTTGATTTCCTCTAGCTCGTATTCATTTCCATACTGCTGGATGAACATTAATGGTAAGAAGAAATGGAAAAAGAAGCTTGCAGCAGGTAGACTGGGGCTTATCTAATGTTTAATTGGCTGTCACTTTCATGATGACTGAATCAAATAATTTAATCGAACAGTAGTCTGCAAAGTGTGTTTCTTGGTATTTAGAGATATGATATGTTACTATATTATGTGTTCTTCGTCTTACGATTACTACCTTTTATTCACCTCTTTCAAAAATTTCTTTCATGGAGACTTCATTGTAGAACTCTTTTAACCCAAAGGGAGTTTTATGTTTCTTCATAACAGATCTTTGGGAAAAGTTCTGGGAGGAAGGGGTGACTCCATGGGATTTGGGACAAGCAACACCTGTGGTTTTACATCTCCTTCAATCAGGAACCCTTCCAAAAGGGCAGGTTTTGGTCCCTGGATGTGGCAATGTGAGGTTTCCATTCTTTTTAAAGGAAATCAACTGGTTTTTTTAAGTGATGTCTGAAAATGCTTTCTTTTGTTCCATTCTTTTTTCTTAAGGAAGATGGTGCAAAAACCTTTGTACATGTGAAGGCATAGTGTCACGTGTGATCTTGACAATTTTATTACTTTCTGCTTCATAAAGAAATCATGCACAATATTATTCAATAATTGACTATGTAGAGTTGTGTTAGTTCCACATTATATGATTGAATCGGACCAAGAAGTTTTAGAGAATCCTTTGCCCTTTATGCTGAGCATTTGAAAAGTAAGGTTTTAAATATCAACCCTTACTAGCATGTGATAATACTGTTCAATATCGGTTCGATATTGCTATATTTCCATAATCAGCGATATGTTACATCCGATATTTCTGATTCTGAAACCATTAGTGATCAGCCGATTTTGATACTGAAATCTATTTTTATTCTATAAATCTTCTAAAAAAGAATCTCGAGAGTTTTGATACTTACTTTAGCTCATTGATACCTTCCAACTTTAATGACTATAGGTGCATTTTTTTCTTCTTTCTCCTCATCTTTTTTTTTTCCTAGTTTAACTAATTACAACATGTAAAAGAGACTTGACTTCCTCCTAAGAGACACTTTTTAATCCATAAATGACATAGGCTATCATAACTTTAATGTGATAGCTTACTGGATAAAGAGTCATATAAGCATTTAGTAGTCTAAGATAATAAATAAAATTAGTAATTGATTCTGTATGCTGGTAGCATCTTATCTCTACCATATCATGTGGTTCAGCGATAGGTATGTTACTTATTCAAGTATATCCCTTAGTTGTTTTGTCATGTTCTTCTTTCTGTTGCCCTATGTAATTTGCTTTTTCTGATTGACATTATGGTTCGGCAGGGTTATGATGTTGTTGCTATGGCCAGTGCTGATCGTTATGTTCTTGGCTTGGATATATCAAGCAGTGCTGTTAGGAAAGCCAAAGAGGTACTAGGGAGTGAAACTTGAGTCACTGGTCTCATGAGCAGATATTGTTTTCGATGCTGAACTAAAACATGTAGTTTTTTTTTTTGCTGACAACTTTCTTTACCTATGACAATCTTTTTACCATTTTGTGCAAATTAGTGGTCCTCTTCATTGCCAAATGCAAATTATTTCAACTTTTTGGTAGAAGATTTTTTCACTTGGCAACCTTCAGAGCTGTTTGATCTAGTTTTTGATTACACGTAAGATTTCTTCTCCCCCACTCTCCCTCCCTTTAACCTTTCTTTTATATGTGTGGTTTTTCTTTCTTTTTTTCTTGTTTTGGGGGGTGGGGGGGGCGTGGTGTTTGCCAAGCTTGTTTTTTTTTTTGTCCTTATGTGAATGGATATGGTTGCAATTGTAGGTTTTTCTGTGCTATCAACCCTAGCATGAGGTTATCTTGGGCAAAGAAAATGAGTGAGATTTTAAAACCAGATGGAGAGCTCATAACACTTATGTATCTGGTGAGACTGCTATTATCACTCTTTCAAATTTGAATGAATTTACATTTGGTAGTTCATCATTCACCAGCTTTATGAGATTATGATGATATTTTTCTTTAAGATTCAAACTTGTATCGTCTCTCTGTATTTGTATCCTAGCTAATGCAATTAGTCATGATTTGTGTGAAACAATTACTAAAATTACTATTGTAAGCAGGTCATTATGATCACCACCCTAATAATTCAGCAACATCAAAAGAGCTTTTATCCTAAATTTTTGGGGTTCGCTACATGTGTCCTTTCCTTCCATTCATCTTCAGCTTGGTTAAGGACCATTCCGTAGTTAAATGGTTTTGTGATTCTTCATGCATTTGTTTATTTCTTTTTATGTTATAAGTGCGTTATGTGTGTATCCTTGCTGCGTTATTTATTTCATAGCATGATGTGCATATGCCTTCTTTGTTGCTTTAGTTTTAGGTCATACTTCTTTACAAGATCGATGACTATTGGGATACTGACTCTACTTTAGATTTGAATTAGAGTTACATCCGATACTATGATGCCTGCTATTTACTTTATACTCTGTTGCATCCTCTATGCAACATGGGATTGGCATGGCCACCACAAACAATGTCCTCAGTTTAAAACCTTGCTATGGATGTCATATTGTTTGCTTAATCAGCGTAGTTTCAATAGAAAGAGATGGCCTTCACTGACTATAAACTATAACCGCATAGATGCATTAGTACTGAGTGTACTTTTATTTATTTTTATTTTAAACTGATTTGATTTTATAGAGTGTAGTGTTAATAAGTTTTCTGTGCCAGGTGAATGACCAGGAAAGTGGACCACCACATAATAATTCTGTGGCTGAGTAAGTCTATCTATTTGGCATTTTCTTGACTTTTAGTTGTAATTATTTTTAAATTAAATCTACTTTCTGAGGATATAAATAATTGAAATTTGTATCCAAATAATATTACAGTTACTTAACCCCTCTATGGCTCACATTGTAGCTATGAGGAAGTGCTGAACCAGGTGGACTTCACAGCTGTCTCTATTGTGGATAATGAGCTAGCAATTGCGCCACGCAGGGTACTCTAATTCAACTATATTCTGTTATTGTGACAAACTGTTTTCATTCAGTAACACTAGTAACTGGATTTGTGATTACAATTTTACATAGTTTCAGTTGAACTGCTATCGATTAATTTTACAAAAACTTTAGTAGGACTGATGAGAAGGAAATAAGCTAACTAGATAGTTCATACCCTTTGTCATATCCAGAGTTAAATTTGAAGCTTTGAATCCACCAGATAATTCAATTCAATCACTGATTCGAAATATACCAATAATATGGGTTGTCTATTCATAAACATTCTTCCTGTAAATATGAATCGCTGAAGCTTGGCATTTGTTCGACAAATTCCCCAAGTACTTTGGATTGCATAGCGTACTTGCAGAGGAATGCTAATAATACCATTTAACAGTGTCCCTAAAATATTTATAGTGCAACACTCCATTCAAGACTAATACGTTTGATCTCTTTTAAATATTTGATCCGACACAGATCACTCTGACTAAAAGAATCTTGAAGCAAACATCTTAAAGCTTTCACCTGTTCTCACCACTCCTGTGAAATAAAGATTATGTAATGTTGTTTGTAGAACCATCCAAATAACCTTAAATTAGCTGTTAGAGGGTCTATCCCAATGAGCGCTGTGGAACAGTTTTTACCTTTTGAATCAGAGTTCATTATGGATTAAGATTTGTAAACCATTCAATTATTAAATATTAAATTCACTAAATTGACCATATTTCTTATACTACAAGAGACTTGGTAGATTGCCGGACAGGTTGTTTTAGATCTTTGAAGCCTTGCAAGGCATCTTTGTTTCGATATATGCCAACAAACGAGATTAGGTGTCTTGATTTAATGATGTTTATAGAGGTATTTTGCTGAAACAGGCACCAGCAAGTCTAGATTGAACAATAGTTGAAATTGTTTAAACTACTAGAAAAAAGTTGTGAAAATAATTCCACTCGTTAATAAGTGGACCTTTTTTAAGGATAAGTGCAGAGTAGTTTCCTTAGGGAAGCACAACACTCGTTGGATTTTACAGTCAATGGTGGTTGAGCAATTTCCTAGAGAA
Organism: Dracaena cambodiana; assembly: GCA_036321105.1. NCBI lineage: Eukaryota > Viridiplantae > Streptophyta > Magnoliopsida > Asparagales > Asparagaceae > Dracaena > Dracaena cambodiana. The sequence goes on from JAYEPQ010000002.1 coordinate 62,918,603, forward strand.
CATAGAAAGTGTAGAATATAGAAAGCGTAGAGCCAGAAAACTCTTTGAAATACATGGACAGCAAGTAAACTGGACCCGGGCTGAAGAAAAAGTACATTTACGGGACGAAGAATGCTAAATTTACTAGAAGAAGAATGTTTCAGGTATGAGTATCATTGAATCATACAAGTTTTTACCCTTGGAAAGCCATATCATGGAAGTTCCAACCGTTGGGAGATAAATGTGTCCTTCACCATAGGATTGGAAATTAGCATGAACTACATGATTAATCCAATGATTATTTGAGTGTCATATATTTGTCCAAAATTTGATGTCATCTTCGCCCAAAGCCAATTAGAGGAGTGTGTAACAATGGAGTGATTGATGTGCACTTTTTCCATACTAAAGAAGAGTAAGGTGACTAATTTAGCTCACCAGTAGGATTATTAGGCTTTGGAAATTTGAACAAGCAAAGGAATGGATTAAATAGGAGGTTCCAACAAAATTTTAAACAATATGCTTTAGTGACATCACAAAATCTTCTAATATAAAGCCTTCTTGAACTGATTGCAGACTGCATGGTAAGATATTTAATGTTGATGTAAATTGTTCCAATCATTCTACCAGAATTTTGTGAAGAGAGACTCAATTCAATCTATAATAGATATGGGAACACTTTAAGGAGATAAAGTGTGCAATGGTGTAGGTTGCAGGACATAATAAGCATAAGCTGCAAACTTGAGAATGCGACACTTTTTAGGGACTTGAGAAAGAAGCTTACGTGCCATCTTGGAATTCTATCCCTTATCTTTATCTATAAGAACTTCAAAATAGGTTGTTTTTCATCCACCATAAAAGTGAAGGAGCTTCAAGACAACTTATGTGCAAACTGTCATTAGAGATATCCATAGCCATATAAATGATCTCAAATCTTGCAAAGAAAGTCGTTCTGTTTTTGTGGCGGCTCTAACAAATAAAAGGAATAGAACTCTTGCACTTGTTTATCTTCTACTGTAGTAAATTTCTTAAACTTGACTTAAAGAGGTTCATAAGATTAGTTTTACTTCCATTAGTAAAATATATCGAGTTATCTGCACGAAAGGAGGTGAGGACCATAAGTCAATTCCTCCCAGCTTTACATGGAAGAACTATATCTGTTTCCACAAGCTCTTTTAGGCCCCCTAGTCACCCTTATGCAAGAAGGAACAGACTAGGCGACAATGGATAAACTTCCTTGAGAGCACATTTTGCCTATGCTTCGACCTGCATTAAATGGTGGCCCAGTTGTTGAATATAAGAATACATCGAACCCATATGAAGTCTTACCATGAGCGGATTTCCTGCAAGTGCCTATATAAGGATTATCATTAAATATAGCTTGAGGTTGAAGGACTTTGTCCTCATCAATGATGTTTTTTGGTTAATATAAAATTATCTTTATTCCAAATCTTCAGAACCCTCTTTAGATTATTAGTGTTCGGAGAAAATATGTATGGATAGGATCTAAATAGACAAAAAACGGTTCCCTCGAGCTGCTAGTATTCTTGGCCCACATTGGTTGGAACTTAAAGCGTTTTAGGACCAGATGCATGAGGGGCAAATTGGAGGAGCAGCAGCAAGTAATTTGAACGTGCCCTTTGTAGATATAAAGTTATGAATCTCTATCAAACATTTTAGACGTGCCTTGATTTCTAAGATGCTTAGGAATCCTATTTTGTAGGAAAGAAGTTTGCAAGACTCAAATTAGATTGGGTTTTCTCAGTGAGATTGGGAATCTTATTTCTAAGGTTTAAGTAAGTTTTAATTGGGCTAAGAAACTCATTTCCATGTATGAGAGATTTGGCAACCTGTTGTATTAGGATTTCTCTATGTTTAGGCATAGAATTTCTCAATTTAAAGGTTATAATATAGCCTGAGGCAAAGTTGTAACTTGGAGGAGGAAGGAAGAGATATTGATCAAGATTCCCAATGAGGAAGGATTTCATGGAGCAGTCATGGTTTCTACCTCAAGATCAAGGAGATGCAATGATTGATGGGATGGTGGCAATCATAAAGACAAGATTCTTTTTTCAAGAGTGGCATCTCATCAAGGGTGATTGGTTCTTTAGTATACTTCGTATTGTTGAGGAAGGATATAATACTTTTGAGATCTTGTGATGGGATTTATGAGGAAAGTTATTCTTTCTTGTATTTTATTAGGAGATATCTCTGTCAAGAATCATGAGAATCTGTCAAGATTCTCTGTCAAGATACTTCATTAGGGGATATCCAAAATACTCGTGCCCGGTGCTGGTCCTAGACCTAGGCACCTTTGCTGAAACCCAAGTCAAGTCGGGCCTTGCTAGTTTATTTTGAGTGTTAAAAATCATTAATTCGTATTAAATTTGATATTTTCCTTATTGTTTCTCGTAATTTGCTTGAATCACTTTTTCAGTTTTATTTGTGTCAGTTAGATCTTCTTCCAGTCCAATCGAAGTTAGCTTGTACTTCTAAATACTTACTATATAAATAATATCTTGTTACCAAAACTAAAAATTCTTAATTTTCTTCTTTGGCCAATCAAAATGGTCATTTATAAAGATTAATTATTTGGTTTGTATTTAATTACAAAGACATTTATGTGCATATTTCATATTTGATCAATCAACAATTGACTTTCCATAATAACTTATAATAAAATAATATTTTGTAACATTTTACTTTCCATGACAACTTAAGATAAAATAATTATTGATAATAATTTGTAATAAAAATATCATAGTCAACAAGATTGACTTTCCAAAAAAATGACTTCATCAAAAAATTAACTTTCCTAAAAATTATGTGAAAGTTGTATGTCATATATTCCTAATAAAAATAGAAGCCTTTTTAGAAATAAAATCCCAATTTAATGCACAATAAAAACTTTATTTAAAAGAGAAAATTCCTAAACTTTATTTAAAAGAAAAAAAAATTCCATGTATGTTATTACCTTTTGTTGATTTTATTATATTTTTCTAAATTTTTCTAAATCTAAATTTTATTGTTTCATTTAAAAAAAAAATCATTTTCTTAAAAAACCAGGCTACCCGGTGCTAAGCCCAGGTTTGCCTAGCTTGCACCTATCCAGGTACGGGTCTAGGCAGGGGTTCAAACCTGGCACAGGCCTATGTCTCCAGATTGTCCATTTGAACAACTTTACTTATGGATGTATGGCAATTGGGAGAACCACATACATCATAATATCATGTTTCTTCCCTTTATGTTTTTGCTATGTTTTATATAATTTTGTAAGTCTTGTTTCTTGGCATTGTTGGGCGGTTACATCCTCTCAAAGGTCCCTTCCCTAATAAAACTGGTATTAGTGCTCTCCAGGTTTGAGGGTTAATATGAAACTTGGTATGCAAAACTGACAAAAAAATGTTAAGTTAATCAACGTCAATTGTGTTAAAATTATAAGACAAAGGATCCAAGATAAGAAGAAATATGGTTAAGATGACATCAAATGATGGTTGGTTAAAATTATAATGATTGTAGTATAGGAACAAGGTAAATATTAGAAAGATGACAGAATGTTGGAGTTTCTATAGTGAGTTGGCATGGCATGGTGCGATCATGTAGTTTATGGATCTACCAAACATTGAGATTTACCGGTGCCGGTAAATTTGTCAAATTTGAGATGATCATGTGGCTCTGATACTTGGATCGCTAATTGCAGAGTGGTTGGTCTGGCAAATATCAAATGCTTGACACATTTCGGTGATTAATGAAAGGAAGGCCATGATAATGTGTTGGTAGAAAACCTGACAAATATAGTAGTTGTGAAGGTGATTTGCTTCAAGGATAATTAGGTAGTTTATAACTAATGATTAGTGGAAGACTATTATGGCTACACAGTTTATGTAAGGTCAAATAAGACCATAATGGGATTAAGAGTTACTAGTCTCTAGCCCAATAATAAGGCACCACAAAGTAGTATTGCGGTGGAGGCAGATGCACAAAGGGTTTATTGTAGCCCCAATATTGAAAGATACATGCAGGATAAGATAGAATCACAAGATTGATGTCTGGAAAATTTGTGGCTTAATAACTGGGGGTTGTTGCTCTAAGACAGAGTTTTGCATGAGTATGAAAGAAAGACAATCATCATATTACTCCAAAAGAGGTTCTGGTTTTGGTTTATGGTGGAGCAATTGGCATGTACATTTCATGGAGGCTTTGACAAATTCAGAAACAAGGTGGAGTATAAGGGTTCAATAAATACAATCTTGATAAAGATATGTGATTCAATGTATAACTCCACATTAAAGATGGTGATAAGAAAAAAAAACTTCATCCAAGGTGATGGTAAGTCGTAATCGCATGGTTCAACAACAATGGTGGACATGCCTATGTTCATTTAAAGAGTATTGTTGTGTTTGCGATGGGCCTAAGAGAGAGAGAGAGGGCTTGAAATGATGCTTCAATAATAAAGTTGAACAATCATGAATGAATGTTTGAAGGTAAAAATGTCTCCCATATTTTGAGGACTTGAAAATCAAGTCTACATGCATATTGTTAGATTTATCTTGACTTCTAATATGGTTAATAAGGTTTTAAATATTGACCGGTACTGATAAAAAGGAGAGAAGATAGGCTATTTCTCAATTTTGTTTTGCTTTGTCAATCTATGATCACATTAATTGAAAACTTGTCAAAGATTTTCAACGGTTGTGGTGGCAGTTAGAGGATGGGACAGCTTGTTAGGGTTTGTTGGATATATATGGGTTTGGGTCAGGATGAGATCTTAATCTAACCCTCACTCAAGCCATTAATGAGATAATGGGTTGGATATGGTTATCATTTGGTCTATCTAGACCCAACCCATTTATAGTTGGGTCTTGATACATCTACATAAATGTAGATCCGACTTATATTTTCTTGTTTTATGAAAAATAAATTATTAAGGGTTTAAAAAATCATGAAAAAGAAAAGATGTAGGCAACCAATTATTTTACTTAGTATAACTATATTTTATTTAATATGTAAAATTACTATTACATGCTAATGGAGTTACTATTGTGTTGTGATTAGGTTCCAATTAAATTGTAAGTTTTATTAACAAATTCATTGAGAACTAAAATTTTAAATCCAACACTTAAACTAGATTGTTAATGTATTATACAATGAAATGTAGTAAAATATCACTTGATTAGTTCATATACTCCATCAAAATGCTAGCACTTTTAGAAGCTATTTTTAGATATTTATTTTATAAAAAATAAAACCTAAGAAGCATGGATACATGCTAGGGATGTCATGTCTATATCTGAAGCGTGTTTGATACAGCACGTCAAAAACTATGTCGGACACATCATATGGCATATCTAATAAAATAAAAAAAATATCGTATTATTACCATATCCATGCTTCTTGTAGGTTGTGTCTTAAAATGAATTAAATAGTTAGAGAAAATCAAAAAAAGAACTTGCTAAATTGGTAACATTTATCTATATATCGTTGGTTTTATGAAGTTATGTTTCAATATTTTTTTTTGAACATAAGTCTTGTTTTATTTCTATATCTGAAAACATAATTTTCTTATTCACACTCAATACTAATATGTGACTTGTTGTCATCACCATTTTTTCTTTCTATCATTTTGCCTATAGAGAGGAGTGAGAGAGATAGAAGCATGAGAGAGATAGAAACAAAGAGATACGAACCCATACATTGCAATGTTTTCATTTTGGATATTTTAGTAAAATTATTATGTTAACAATAGAAGAATATATATTTATACGTATTTTTTTCCGTGTCATTTCCCTGTTTGTATCCTCATTTGTTTTTCATGAATACCATTTTCTATGTCTGAATCTATTTCCATGTCCATATTTGTGCTTCTTAGACAAAAACAATTGATACCAACATCCTGTGTAGCCGATTTTTCCGATATTTCCAATTTTGTTATAAAAAAAATATCGGTTGAAACCAATACTGAACTATAGTTAAACATTGATGGTTAGAATATCTATTAATTATTGGAAATATGTTTCCAGTAAGAGACGAGTCACAATTCAAATTAGATTATGATTCCTTATGATATTAAAAACAATATTTCTAATGCGTAAACATTTAGGACTATAAGTCGGACGGACCGGGTTGGGCTTACCTATGATCTAGACCCTACCCATGCATAGTTAGACCCATAATTGACCCATTTATCTCCCTGATTGGGTCAGATTATTGTAAATAGTAGAAGGGTCTTAGATTCTGCGGGTTGGGTATTTCTAACATAGATTCATATTCTACTCGCATAATTCGGGTACGAATCGGGTTAAGGTTAGTTCTTGGTTTAGTTTCAAGTTCAAACTTAGTCAATTAATTTAAAATGAAAGAGGTAACCATGCTAGATATAACACAAGAGCCGAAGTTATTATTTGATGATTACATAAATTTGTGTTACTCTATAAGCATGAAAAAGTATGTAAGAACTTATAAATTATTATATATATATCTAAGATACTTGCAAAATGAATATTAACATGTCTGGTAAAGAGACTTTCGCCAACAACTTAACCATTAAATTATTTGGAATTGAATTTTGCAATAATAGCCGAGAATATTCAAAGAAAAAACCTAATGATGAAGATAAAGCATATAAAATACAAATCCTCAGAGAAAATCAAGATTTTCTCAAACCTTTGGTTGTCTTTGTCTTTCTAGGATTTGACCATAGTCGAGAGAAAACACCATGAGAAAAATATATTCATTTGCTTAATTTGTTGATTTGATTTGATACACTAATGAGATCAAGAGATCTTCATAAAGAAACGTGAAAAATTTAGTGAGAAGAAATCTTTAGATTTTTCTTCATTTGATAGCTCTTTATAATATATTAGTTGATTAATCAAGTAATAATCAGATTTTTTTGGGTTAGGTCGGATTAAGTTTGGGTTAAAAGTGAGAGGATTCTAATGAGACTTGGGTCTGATTCATTTTAGCATGATCCATGTTCGATCCAAAAGCTATATCGGGTTTGATTTGGACCCATATCCATCATGTTGATGCTTCGGGTTCAGATTGAGTGAACTTCAAGTCGAATCCAGATTGGACTCAGGTAACCCGGACCCACTTGTAGCCTTATAAATACCTATATAGATCCTAGAGAGGGAGTGTTGAATAGCGTTGATTACCATCAATCTACTATTAGAACAAATTCTTCTTTATAGAGCAACAATAGACACAAGCAATTATAATTGTGCAAATAAAATAAAGGAATAGGGAAGAAATGAGAGTCAATGACGTGATGATGGGCTATAGAGGTTTCTCCACAGCCGACATAGGCTAAGTTGAACTTTAGTCTACTAGTTTCATGATATAAAGACCCCAAGTAAAACCTTACATTAAATCCACCAATCATAATCGAAGAAGGAAATGTTACTCAAAAGTCCTCACCAAGAGATTAATGTGTCTTCAACCAATTCCTAATAAGTTGGAGATCCTTTATAGATCATGATCCCAAATAACAAGGTCTTGGGTAGCTAAAGGTACAGAGGTTAAAAGAATTGTGAACGGATATATAAACAATAGCTTGTACACAAGCAAAATATTAAAATGATTAGTATGAGATGAAATTTAAAGAACATAATCAAGAAAGTTGAGAAATTGAACAGGATTGAGCACTTGAGAACTTCAAAGTTAAACCTCTCTTTTCTTTTCACTCATAATGATGTTGTAATACATGTTCTCCCAAAAATCATAACAACGGACATATATATTCGGAACGGATGGTAAAAAAAAATTACGAGTTCCTTCAACATGGGTTTGAAAAAGTCTCTGGTTGGGCATCCGATGAAATTGAATGGGTGAGTGCCACATAATTTGTGAGAAGAGAGATTTTAACTTTAAAATTCTCAAGTGTTTAAGATTTGAGTTTTAAAGCTGTGATTATCTTTGGAGAACTTTTGTTTTACTAAGTAGGGTTGATCTTTTAAGTTTCCTTTCTTACTTCATATACTGAAATTTTTTAAGTTTCCTTTCTTATTTCATATACTGAAATCAACTTATTTCTTTTAGTGCTGCTCATATATCACTTAAGTTTGAGTCTTAGAGCTGAAATTATCATTAACAGTGACTTCCTTTTTTATAAAAGAAATATTTTGCATCTATCTGATATTTCTTTCTAACTATTATTTTCGTGGCAGGAGAAGCTCGCAAGGTGGAAGCGACGTTCACACCATTCACTTTGACTTAAAATTCATAGTTTATTCGAAGATATCTTGGTGAAATTATTTATAGCTCCTAAAATCAGCCATAGGGCATTCATTTCTTGTTGTTCCCAGATATCTTGGTGAAATTATTTATAGCTCCTAAAATCAGCCATAGGGCATTCATTTCTCGTTGTCAAGGCAAATCTCTTTACATTCGTAAACAAATACAACAGTTGATTGCAAATTTGTTAAGAAATATAGCAGTTAATATTTCATTCTTCCAGTGGAAATGTTGCTTGAAGCAATACAAATCTTGTCCAACATGGATACTTTGATTGTGAATCCATCCTATGTTTCATGCATGCAATTGGACACATTACTTTTTCTATTGGAACTGTAGTTATCAGCACAAGCTTATATTCGAATTTTGCGAGGAAAATATTCATATCAACAGAGATGCAGACAAAGTGAGATGAGATGCTATAAAAATGCTGATATTTCTGTTCATCGTCAGTTACTACACAAATAGTAGACTATAAGGACTTCTGGTTCAACTTTTGACGAGTTGAGGATTGGATGATTGGAACCACTTTCAGGCTCTTTATGACACTAGAATTAACCATACCTCTTTTTCTTTTCGTTAGATCAATTAAGTGTCTCAATTTTTTTTGAGTGCAAGATATTTCTTGCTTTGATATGAATTATTTTATTATGACTTATCAATGAAAAATATAGAATGATTCCACTCTTCGTTGACCACGTGAAAAGAAGATTATTGCTGATGTCTCACAGTTAAAACACTTGTCCCATCTTCTTCCTTTTTTTTATTTGCTTTATTTGTTCTATTTTTTTTTGGGTTTGATGTTAAAGCATATTGTTTTCAGTTGTTGAGGAGGATGGGTATCAACTAACAACTGTATTGTCGTCTCAGTAGTCGATGAGAGAGTGGATCAAGTGTCAATTTTTAGTTCGTTTTATTTTAAATTTAAAATTTAAAATAAAAGTTTTATTTTTCTAATTTTAAATTTTAAACAGGACGGAATAAGAATTAATTGTTGGATCTATACATTTTCATCCCCAGTCATTAATTAAGCTAAGGTATGAGACTGGCACTAGAATGCATAATTGGTGGATGCCATCTATCTATTTGTTCTCTTTAGCCATGAGATTGTTCCACGTCATATGGTCATAAATTGGTCACAATTGCTCATTACTACCCACTTCTTCCCCCTAGATTATGCTTATTGCTATTCATGATAATGATAATAAGCGTAAAGCACAATATCTCCTCAATATCATGTCCCCATTACACAATCTCTCCCTCTCCCTCTCTCTCTCTCTCTTAAAGCACAATATCTCCTCAATATCATGTCCCCATTACACAATCTCTCTCTCTCTCTCCAATGAAATGAAATCTCTTCAATTCATACCCAAGCACTCTCCTTTCATCCTAACCCCAACAACTCGTCTCCCCATTGCCCTCTCAATCCCCCCAAATCCCTTCAACATCTAGTTTCAGCCCAAATCACTCTATCTCTGTCTTTATCTTTATCTTAATTTTTTTCCAAAATTTCAGTAATTCAAGAAAGAGTGCGTCAAAGAGTCAATTTTTATTCTGTTTTATTCTAAATTCTAAATTTATAATAAAAATTTATTTTTCTAATTTTATATTTTAAATAAAATAGATTAAGAATAAAAATTTATTTTTTCTAATTTTAAATTTTAAATAAAACCGATTAAAAGTTAACCGTTAAATCTATACATTTTCATCTCCGGTCATTAATTAAGCCAAGGCCTGGGACTTGAATGCATTATCTCTGGATGGATGTTATCTATCTGTTTGTTCTCTTTAGCCATGAAATTGTTCCACGTCATGTGGTTATAAATTGGTCACGATTGCTCTTATTGGAGAAATTCTAAACGCGCACCGAATTTAACGAGTGCGCACCACATACTATATAGTAAAGTGATTTACAACATGGGGGAAAATGGTGCTCACAAGAAACATATGGTGCGCATTTAGAATTGCCCCCTCTTATTGCTATTCATGATAACAGGCAGAAAGCACAGTAACTCCTTAATTTAATAATCCCCATAACACAGTCTCTCTCTCTCTCTCTCTCTCTCTCTCATTGCTATTCATGATAACAGGCAGAAAGCACGGTGTCTCCTCAATTTAATGTCCCCATAACACAGTCTCTCTCTCCTTCTCTCTCTCTCTTCATTTAATTAAATGAAATCTCTCCAATTCATTCCCAGACCCTCTCCTTTCATCCAAACCCCAAGAGCTCGTCTCCCCATTGCCCTCTCAAATCCTTTCTCCACCCCAAAATCCCTTCAACGTCCAGTTTCAACCCAAATGACCCCATCTCTATCTTTATCTTTATCTTTCTCCAAAATTTCAGCTACCCACCTCCCAAATTCTCCCAAAATCCGTGTCGCAACCCAAAAGATGTCATCTTTACTCAATTTCACAGCCACCCATCTCAAAAGGCTGCTCCTTTTGACATCCTTATCCTCCCCTTTGCCTTGTTCCTTTGCAGCTGAAACTGAACAAGCTTCTGACAAGATCAACATAGAGTCTGTCCTCATCTCTATTGATGATTTCTTCAACAGGTATCCTTTCTTTGTTGCCGGTTGCACGTTCATCTGGTTAGTTGTGATTCCACTGACTGAAGAGTATTTGAAGAAGTGCAAGTTTATTTCGGCTATCGACGCTTTTCGGAAGCTTAGGGACTTGCCCAATTCAGAGTTGTTGGATATCAGGAAGAAACAGAGTGTGAATTATTTGAATTCTCCAAATCTTATGGTTTTGAATAAGAGTGTGGCTCAGGTGGAGTTTGTGGAGGGAGAAGAGGAGGGGTTTGTGGTGGAGGTTTTGAAAAGATTTAGTGATCCTGGGAACACTGTTCTTTGTGTTCTTGACAAGTGAGTTTCTTGACTTTGAATTATTATAGGAGCTTTATTCTATAATTGGTGAATAATGCTATTTGGATTTAAATGTAAAATTTTGCTTAAGAAGTTTGCATGGTTATTTGAGATCCTATAGTAGATTGAGGTTGTTGTCATGCTTAAAACATTACAGTTTCTTCTTCTTTTGGCATCCATGACACTTTATTATGAATTGTGATGTTTGTTGATTGTTAGTTGCTTGTTTGTTGTGCTTAACTTTTAAACACACTATCATGCTTGTTTCACTATTGAAGCCTTTAGTAAATTGTACCTTAGAAACACTCTGAGGACTTAACGAGCTCTGATGGCTGTCCTTTTCTTTTTTTGCTAGGAAGACTTGAGCATCTGTCTTCTATTTTATTGTAACCAAAATCGCTATATATTTTCTTACAAGAAAATCTCTTCATGTCCGGACATTTACCAGTCACGTCATACCTGGTCACGACCCACATTTTTCACTATTGTAATCTTTCCATCGGTGATTAACGAAGAATTACCTGTATGGTTGGCCTATGGACGGATTATGCTATCTTCTCTTAGTTTCCTTTCTGGAATTACATCTTGGAACAGTTGGGTTATTAATCATACAAAATATTATGAACTCTATCCATATTTTGTTTGTCTGGTAATATGACAAAGTGCTAGTTTACCAATATGTATTCTTTCACTTCCATGATTTTTGTTTTTCTATTGGCTCTTGATATTCTAATGTGAAACAAACCCCTTTGTGCAATTCGAGATGTTTTCGCATTGTTATTTTGACGGAAGCCTGTTTCTTTGCCTTCTAACCCTTTATTGACGATCGCCTAAGTTTCTGTAAGATGTTGCCTCTTTTATCTTTTGATAATCAATCTTTGAACATAGGCCTTTACTGACCATTGTCTAATTCCTATTGAAACAACATCAAGGCTTATGGATTGATTGGAAGGTTTTAGATTTTGGCCAAGACTGATGTATATCACAAATATCATATCAAATTTGGTGGTGCCTGATGCACGATATACCAAACAATTTCGGTCCAATATTACTTATAGTTTCAATATTGCCAATAAGATACACCAGATATTGTGATTCTGATTTTATAAGTTATTGGTTGAAACTGATAACAATTCTGATATTTTATACTTGGATTCTAGCCTTCTAGGTCTCCTGTTTCACATTTTTTTTAATGAATTTGATGATAATTCCAAACATGATGGTAGATGGTCACAAATATGAATGCTTCCATGTAGAACTTACCTAGTCAAAAATTATTTGAACATTTAAATTAAAATAAAGAGACAAGCTATGAATACATATCGTGTAATGTATTTATTGAGAGGCTTTACATACTTGCTTCCTTAACATTGTGCCTACAGGCTATCCTTTTCTTTTTTTTACTGATTGTTGTGTTTGTTGTGTAAGGTAGCTTTGATGGAAATTCTCTGAAGGTAGCCGAACTATTGTTTAAAGGTGGCTTTAAAGAGGTATATGCAATCAAAGGGGGCCTCAGGGGAAAGGATGGGTGGCAGGTTAGTTTATCTAAAAACTCCAGATACCCATCGCATAAATGGATGGCAAGAATTCTACTATAATTACCATAATTTCCACTTTGAATGAGTCAGTTTATTTTAGCCCAATGAAACGAAGTTTTGTCTTGTTTTTTTTTCTTTTCACCTTTTCTTTTCTTTTCCTTCTTCTTTACTTTATTTGCTATTACTAATATTTACTGAGTCTAACTGTACTTGAGTTAGAACTGTAGAATATTCAAATGGATCACATCTCACAAAGACTAGTTAGTTAAATTAAGGGTATCACACTCAATAGTCCTTTCTATTCGTGGAGTTGCTTACATGTTATTTTACGATTTTGTACAATAGTGATTGAAATGATTGAATGTTTTACTTTCGTAGGCAATTCAAGAAACCCTTCTTCCACCATCGGTGCATGTTTACCCACGTAAAAAGAAGAGCAAGTCATCAGCTCAGCTTGAGAAGACCGGCGAAAGGACAGATGACAAGAATAACGGCAATGGGAAAGTACCGTCTTCTTCTAGCATAAAGCAGGAAGGTAACCAGGATAGTGAACGTGGACGTACCAAACCTGCCGAAACATCTCCAGAAGCAATACTAGCAAATGGAATACCTTTGTCACCATACCCGATGGTAAAGTTTTCTCAAGCCCATTGTATTTAATTTACTGCCCGTTCATTTCTATTGATTTTTGACATAGATCTACTTGTGTGCTCCTATATGTGCATATACATATGAAATTAATGTGCTCAAACAGGAGTTTTTTTTTTTTTTTGGTGTAGAATAAAGCTCTCAAGACGTAGTCATGATTAGATTTTTTTGGCTTTGGAGATCAGCAGGCTTCCATTATCATCTTTAAAACTAGGTTATTTAAGATGAAATCATTGCAGACATTCATTTCAGAATGGCTTAGATTTTGGTGTAATAATGGCCAACTTGATACCAAGTTAAGACTGATATCCAGTGGTTATTAGTTAACAAAGATTCAGTATCACATGATATTGAGCTTCACTTGTCAATATTCAAATACCGAACCACACAAGTATATTTTATATAATCCATTTAGAAAACTGAACTGAAATAGCTTATCCCAATAGCGAGAACACATATTGTGTAAGAAAATGGAATAAAGGTACTTATTTACATTGATACGACATTGAGTAAAATCATCAACTTACAACTTCTGTTAGGCCACTGATATAAGATCCTCTACATGGATTATAGGATAGTGGCCAATTCTCTAGTGCTTTCTCTTAGATTGATGTTAGGACTATTATTGAAAATTTAACATAATTGCTGAAGTACCTTAGGACTGCTATAAGGGTAGATAGGGTCCAGTTACTACTAGACCTTTGACCTGATCGGATCCTCACAGGTAGCTCATTTGGATCCGAAACCTACCCTCTTTGAGCTGGACCAGGCTCAGGTTCGGGTCCAGGTTTGGGTGTATTTCGGACATCAGGATTATCAGAATGATAAGCACATATAGTCCGGGTCTGGGTCCGGTTCTGGTATTGGGTGTTTGTAAAGCTTCTTGATATTTCTATTACGATATATTATTGGGTAAATAGACCAGATTGATTCGGCACCGACTGGGTCCATTTCAATGATATCCAGAACCTATCTGTAATAACTAGAGCAATGTTTAAAATAACGATAACGGTAACGTAACGTTTTGTCTCTGTTAGATTATGTCGCATATAGCGTAATGCATAACGTAGGTTATGCAATTTTCTATTTATTTAATAAAAATAAATATAAAACTATATAAAATAATTTTATAGATTGAAAAATAAATTTAAAATTTCTAATATAACCATTTTGTAATATATAATCTATTCTAATTTTATATTAAGTTTTACAATAATTTTTAATTTATCTTCTTAAATTTTATTAAGTCTGTAATTCCAATCATCATCTAAATAAGAAAACAAAATTCTAATTTTTTTTATTTCAATACCAGTTATTATCATTGTGGTAATTTTATTTTGTAATGTTCAATTTATCTTATTTATAATTGTTGATTTCAGTTCAGTTAAAAATTCAATAGAATCAATAAGATATTTCAGCAAAGGAAAGAAATTACAGTAAACGAATAAGGAAACAATCACAAATTAGTAATTCCACAAGCAATCAAACAAACTAACAACTAATGAAGTAAAAAAATTACAATAACTTTCTAATAATCAAAATAATAATTAATAGCAATATAGAAATTACTAAATACTAAAAAAATAACTATAAATAACGTAACATAATGTAATTTAATGTAGCGTTATGTAATATAACATAAAAAACGTACTGTTATGGTGTACTGAGTTTTTTTCAGTTGTTATGTAGCGCTGGGATTCCGTTAGGTTTCGTAACGCAATATAACGGGTTTCATAATGCGTTATTTTCTACATTGATCTAGAGTCCAATTTTTATATTCGGCATATATGCCCATTTATAAATAGGTCTGTTTTGGACCTGAATATAGGGTTTATACAATCCCAGGCACCTTTAAATACATTGTCAATGCAACTTCTCATATACTTTTTGCTTCCTGGATGCAGTACCCAGACCTGAAACCGCCTTCTTCTCCGAGTCCATCCAAACCCCAAAGTTGATGTAGGATACTGATGGCACATCATGCAGCAGTTTGTATGACAATCGATTTTGTATTGATACACAAGGCTTGTTAATAGGGAAACAAGAACTGCAGTAGGAAGGCTGCATGCTTTCTTCCCTCTTTCTAGCTTGTTTATCCTTCTGAAAGCTCATTAGCTTCTGGCACGGATGAGGGATTTCGTCTAATTCATGATGGGTGAGTACTTTGTGAAGCCAAGACACTGTATCTTCTTTGGTATTGAAAAATAAATGATTCCCAAGGACAGATGCGAAAATGCTACTTCTAAACTTTAAATGTGAAGGTATCTTGCAGATTTGTATTGTATGGGTTTTTTTTTTACTCCTGTAATCAGGACTTCCTTTAAGGGATTTGAAGAGCTACAGTGGATAAAAAATGTTTTTCATGATAAAATCCTCACATGAAATCCTCTGTTGTAATTGCTTGTATTGTTCTTTCTGTGATCAAGGCCAGCTGTGGAATTTGGGGATTGAAATGCTTTGCTTCTGCAGGCAGTCGATCTGCACTCTATTGCTGCTTTAGAGAGAGTGCTGGTTGGTTTCACAAAAAGAGTATCGTTTCGTTTTCAGAATCATTGTCAATTGAAGGAAATGCTTGAATTAGTTGGATATGATTGATCCCTTCAAGAAAATTCTGTATAAAGTAAAAAATGGGCTAAGTACATGTCCCTCTGAGTTTTATTGCAAATACCCTCAATATGTGGATGGCTACGGATAGCTTTTCAAACAACATCCACATAGTTTTTTTAGCTGAAGAGGCTGCTACCAAAATGTTTTGAGAATCTGCTCTGTTTGAAGGGAAACAACATAGGTGTTAGTAAGTGTCAATTTCTGATACATGAACTGAGTTGGTATGCAGAATGACATTAGTCATGCTGTCACTAAAACCTAACAACAATTGGAAACAAGCGATATAACAATTTAAGTGTATGCATATTTATTTAATCATAAAATTAGATATTATGAATACTGAAACTAAATTGTTGTAGTATAATGTTGTCTTCTAGCTACCAAGAAATTTATTAGAATAATATATATAACGAGTGTAACTCACATGCTAACCAGAGACTAGGTAGTTTTATTTCTTATATCAAAATTAAAAAAAAAAAAAAATTTAATATCCCATTTATTTCCTTTAACCACATAGAAATACAACTAAGAATTTTGGCGATTATCAGTTTAAGTAACCAAAGAATATTTCTCACTGGTTCACCATTTTTTCATTAACCATCAACTTTCACATATATATTCTGTAAAAAGGAATTATCATCGCATATGTATCCTGTAAAGAAGGAATTATTATTGACAATTTTCAAACCTAATATTTTTGCAGTATTTGTCTATAAAGAAAGAAAATTTCAATGCCATCGCATATAATTCTTGTGAGGCCATTTGTTTTAAAACAGACTCTATTAATATGTAAGACATTTTATATAATACAACCAATTATTCTTTAAAATTACTGTCCTCACGCACTCATAAGCATCTCAACAAAAAGATATTTTCTGGTTTACTATGTCAAAAATTAATAAATATCCTTGTAATATTGGAACGAATTAGGCTTATCAGCATCAGCCATCAACAAATCTATTCTAATCTCACAACTAGAGTTGATTACAGAAAGTGGACAACAAGAAGTCTCATAAAGGATCATAAAGACAGAAAATCCCGTCTGAGTCATTATAATTTCCAAAATTTTTAGTTACCCAACTCTGTTACAGTGTATCAATCGGATTATAAATCCTGATTCGGTCCATCACTAACCATTATGAATTTAACTTGATTTATCTTAAATTTTATAAATAGAAATTATATTCTGATTTTGGAGTCATTATTTTTCTAAATTTCTAGATTTATCATAACTTTCCTAGAATTATTTGAGATAATTTAAAAACCGGTAAATGCCATGCCCAATTTATAATCAATTGGATCTTCAGTGGGTATAACTTAAAATCTATAACTCCAAAGAACATTCTATTTTAAAAGTTATTTTTTTCGCATACTTCTAATTTTTGAGTTTTCTCAAAATTTTGTGAAAAAACCCCAAAATCCTAATTACCGAATATTAAATTACTATGTAATTACTTCGACAATTTTTATCTCTCCTTGTGAACATTAGAAAATAGTAAATATAAAATACTAAATAAATTAGAAATTAATTAAAAACTTCTTAATAAACACTTGAGTTCTCTAAATTATATTCTAAGGGCGCAGCCTCTGATTTGAGTTGGTGGTTTGCCGTCAAAAGAAAGGCTAATATGGCACTTAAAGAAGATTAGGTGGCAAAGTTATAGAGTATTATTAAGCATAAAGTTTAGATTATTATAAAAATACCATTAAGACCCAAATAA